>BHFT01007254.1:0-31386 GCA_004320025.1 Laticauda laticaudata
TGTTCCCGCTGTCAGGCGGGCCAATCGGAATGGCACTTAACTGACCAATCTGAGAACGGCCTATTCAGCCAATCAGTTTAAGATATTTGGAGTCCACAAGTTCTATACACAACACCAGGGAAAGGATCTCATTTTGTCTTTGGTGCATAATGCAATTTTTTTTTCATCTCAGTATGTTTATGTGTACAGGTGGGATAAGAGACTTCTGGCAGAGAACTAGAATCTACCTACCAAATCTCCCTTAATTTGGCATGCTTACAAGAAAATATTCACAAAAGGCAATTTGTAAGATTGTGCAAAAGGTCAGTTTGGAGATTAGTTTTGCAAGCAATTTGATTGAATTTCTGAACTGATTTTCCAAGCCTGAATCAGAAAATCAAATCAAATGGTTGAATTAGATGTCTTTACATCAATCTGAATGTTTCAGCTGTTCAGAAATAGTAAGCAAAACTGTTTTCAAAATCAGTTCAAACCAAGAAATCACTGTTTTTCTGAAACAAAATATCTGAGATAATATTTAGCCTGATGAACATATGATAATTGCCTCAACAGATGGAAGCAGTTGTCGACTTTGTTTGGAATTAAACAGGTTAAACTGGGTAGGACACCTTCAGGGTAATACAGGGTTATACGCTACACTAGGAAATGGACAACCTTTCTAGAAAAGCCAATGGGAAACTTCTTCTGCACTGTTGGCATGAAAATTGTTCTTATGCATCTATGAATTCTTCAGAAGTTGAGTTTAAATGAGGAAGGCTTCATCTAACACTTTGCCCAAGTTCTCAGTTGATTTAGCTAAAGTCTGGTGTCTAATTTCCTTTCTGATTCTGTAATTGGTTTATCTGCAAATACCAGAAAACAAGAAGAGCCAAGAAGTTCTCAAATCTTTATCTGTCAGCAAGTTCCTTAACACAGTCCTAAGTACCTTTTAGTAAGGAGGAAAACAACAATAGCAACCCAAGTCCTTGTCTTGTCTTTATTTTAAACATGCATTTTAATCTGACAACTGTGAGATAAACTTTGAACACTGGTCACAATCTACAATCTTGCCATTTGTATTTTGCAGTGTCACAATGTGTGCAATGTGTGATTTACAAATGAAGACTAACAGGGTTTATAATCATCACCCCTTGCCTGTTTGATGTAAACACTTCCATTTATATATATTTTGCATCCCTTGTGTAATTGAGTCTTGGTGCCCTGGCTGGATTTCTACACAGTTCTAAACACATGCTTAGCTTGAGAAGGATGAGCCATAGAAGACACTGGATCATATTCTTTCATCACCTCCTCTGACACGAGGAGGTGTTGAAAGCCTCTGCTTCTAATTTTGATGAGCTGAAGCTTATCATGGCATCAAAAATGTGCTTTATCTAAACTATTGTTAAAGCGGTCTTGTTTCAAGGAATCATAATGTTGCCTGAGGTTAGGACTCTGATAAGTTGACATGTTGTACCAGTCCAGAATTTTGTTCATCATCTGTTGAACAAACCAGAGTCCTGCTTGGTATATATTATTAACTCATAACCCACTGGGGTTATGACCCACTGTCTTTAACATTACATTTTGCCAATTAAAATGATGTGTCGTGTCCCTGGTTGAAAGTTGTTCAAAGAAGAGGAGCTTGATAAGTCACGCAGGGAGAAAAACACAGAAATAGAAAGCAAATGAGAGATGGGGAATGACAACACATGCATAGTGATATAATGTGTGATGATGGGATTGCACAAATGCTGCTACTTATGCTAACTGCAAGATTATTTCATTGCATGCATGACATTATTGTGGTTTGCTGCAGATACCATGAGAAACACTCCTAGCCCAAGCAATGAGCTGCCTTAGAATCCACTAATTAACTTGGTCCTCAGGATTCCCATCTTGAACTGGTCTGCTTGTCCAATCAATTGGGATCATTCCCTCTTGGAGGAGCTTAAGAGAAAAGGACACCAGAAGGTGCTTTGTCTGGCTGAGGCAGATTTACTCAGAGTGGTCTGATGCTGGAAATTAAGATTGAGTAATGCTAACAGTTCACAACTATTGTTAGGCTATGGGTCTGTTGCAATTAGATTGCATTTTAACTCTTGTTAGGAAGTTTTCTTAGAAACTCCAATCCTTTGCTGGCTGTGATTAGGAATACTGCCTTGTCCCATGAATTGTAGCTACTGATGCTGATTTTCTTTCCTTTGAAGCATATGCTTTCTTTTAATCTGGTCTGCCCTAGGAATGTGGTGAGGCTTCAGAAAAGCCCCCCAAAAGGCCACACCTTCTCTTGTGGATGGCGTCGCATGTAAAAAAGTCAGAAAGTTTTGAAGTTAAATATATGTATTTATTCAGAAGATTTCAAAGACTAACATAGAACCTTTCTTTTGGGACTGATGATAAACAGTCAGAAAAAAGTTGTGGAACTTTGATTATGTAAACCAGTGGTAATCAACCTGATCCTACCACCCACTAGTGGGCATTCCAGCTTCCATGGTGGGCGGTAGGGGTTTTGTCCCCTACTTTATAAATCACCATTACTGTGAAACCAGTGGGCGGTTTGAGAAAATTTTACTACTAACAGAGATACAAAAGTGGGCAGTAGGTATAAAAAGGTTGACTACTCCGATGTAAATGTTAACTGCAGCAAGATTATTATATGGATAAAAGTAGAAAGATCTGACATGAACCACAACAGGGGAATGGATGGTGAAGATGATGGAACTTGTAGAGATGGTCAAACTGACATCCTTGATTAGAGAAAAGACATTATTTAAGTTTATGGTTAACTGGAATGCTTTGTAGACTTTTTGTGTAAAATAGGAAAAAAATAGTAACTTACATCAAACTTATGGTTTGGGTTATTATAAAAATAGATTATAGAAAAAATAAAAATGATGATATAACCACAGAGTAAGAGATAAATTTATATTTATAATGGTTGTAAACAAAATTGGAAGTTACGTCTTCATATTCTCTCCCCCCCCCCGCACTTTGGCTTTGTTCCTTCTTTTTCCTTTCTTCTCTTCTTTATTTTACATATCCTTTCATTCTATTCTTATCATTATACATTTAATTTAATATGTCATCACTTAAAAGATACAGGTATGAATATAAAATAGTTGATACATGAAACGATAACTTATAAGAAAAATAAAAACAACAGACAAGTACATTAGCACATTCGTGCGCTATTCACGTCCCCTACATGACCTCTTAGGAAGGGGTGTAGGTCAATAAAACAGTCTAAGTTAAAGTTTTTGGGTATTAGAAGAAACCACACGAGTCAGTAATTAATTCCAAACACTCGACCACACATGTTGACTGACAGTGTTATTTTCCTGCAGTTCACTCACTTGTCAATAACCTTGAGTTGCTACTCTCATTGTACTCTTATAATTGTATAAGACCTGAATCTGAGATTCATTCAGTAGGACATTCGCAATTATGATTTTATAAACTATATTTAGATTGCGACCAAGACTGGCGTGTTGTTCTAGGTTTTTAGTCTATAGTTTTCAAGTCTGGTGGCATAAGGTTCTGCCATGGAGATAGAGGAGCCGGAGAAATTTCTAGATGAAATTATGTCTGGGACTTTTTCAAATTGTTTAATATCCAAAATACATGATATGGTTCCAGATTGATGACGCTGAATCCAAGTATCAGGTCTAGCAAAGTTTTGTATGCTCTATTAGTAGTGTGATATACCAGATGAAAGAACTATAAGGATTAGAAACAACTCTTAAATGCTCTTTTTGGCTATGTAGTTACGTGGCTCTAGCACTTAATCATATAAGATGATAATACTCCAAGATTCCTTGAACCAGATTTGATAGCATCAAACAAGATCTTGACTATTCAGCTTGTATTTTTATTTTTTTCTGATTTTTTGCCAATATGTAAGACAGCATGTTATTTGTCTGAGATTTGATGTTGCCATTTCATTGACCATATATTGTACATAACCAATGGTCTTTTAGGGTAATCGTATGTCCGTGGTGTGTAAATCATCTTACTATCATCAGCAAGAAACACAGTTGCTCTATATAATCTTTTACATATATATATGATATAAATATAAATAATAATATAATATTATAATTAATATTATATATTGTATATCTATATCTAATCTATATTATTATATCTATATCTATTATCTATAATCATCTAATAATCTATCTATCATCATATATCTTTATAAAAATAATATTATATAATCACTCTAATGTGCTGTTTAGCTTCCTTCGGGTGGTATTGACAGCAATGCTTCCAAAAAACATAAATCACCACACTTGATATCACAAAAACACCAAGACAAGCAGAACCTAGAAGACTCAACAGACCTATCGAACAGCTGTACTTCCGACATAAAGAGGTACTACTGATTAAAATCAGTAATATAAAACACGCAATCAAGCGAAAAACCTTTCAAAACAAGACAAAAAAAATAGCAACCATCCTGAAGAACCCCAAGACAAAATTGCCTGGAAAACCAAGGCATATACGAAATTCCCTTACTCATCAGCCCGGCAATACATCGCGACAGCCAATAGAAAATAATACCATCCTAGATCGAACACAATAAATCAGTAATAAAAGCTGGAACACACTCCTCACTAGTCCAACACATGAAAACACATTTCAAACAATCAACTTCGAAATGCCACTAAAAACCTAGTCCACATAGAACCCCACACGAGATCATCAGAAAGCCATAGAGAATTAAAAAAGCCTGAAAAGTGATAGAAGAGATATTCCAGCAGCTGTCAATTTCGATTTGGAAACCTTGCACTCTCAAAATAGAATATATCTCCAACACCACAAAATCAGACCAAAACCTGACACAACACATCCCTCGTATGCCTCCACCTCACACACCCCCCCCACACAGCACCCAGTGAAATCTAGCTTGCTATGAATGCATCCGTCCTATTCACAATGAATCCAAGCGACTGATAAGGCTCCAGATGCAGGAAGTCCAGAGTTTGCCACCAATCAAATAGCCTACAAAACAACAAAGAGAAACCAAAAGCACCAATCAACAAACTCAAGTCCATACACAGCCCATCTCCTAGCCAATATAACTGACCACCTCGAAATTTGAAACACGCTTGGACCACATCATACCAGAAAGCGCTATGATGGCAAAATGCTGATTCTGCTTGCAACATTTAAACTTAACAGCACTTACAATACTGATAATACCCGAAGGAAGCTAAACAGCACACATGTAAGTTCCCGCGAAAGCTTAAAAAAACACACACACACACATATATATATATATGTGTGTGTGTGTGTGTGTGTATAACATATTAATTACTTATACTATTTATCTTTATTTTTAATAAAGATAACTTTTTAATAAAGTGATATAAAAAAGAAAATAAGGGGTCAGCTAATGCAGAAAAGCACAATTGTTAATAATTCAGGTTGTTTACTTGTGTTTAAATTATGCCTCCCTGGCTGGGAGCTATTATAGATAGAAATTCTAAGCAACAAAGGACAGTAAAACACAGCAATGACAAATGAACTGCAGTATGGTCTGCAGTCCCATTCAAACATGGAAAGAAATAAGAAATTGTTCAAATCTTGGCTCAGATTTGAAAAACTTGCATAATTTTATTTTTATTCTTATTTATATCTTCTTTCTCTTGGAACTATTCAAAGCTGCTTCCAATAAAATAAAAAATGCAATGACAATAAAACAATATCTGCAATATACCAAATGCAGCTAAAGCAAAATAAGAGTAGCTACCACAAAAGCATTTTAAAATCACATTGTTTTAATATTGTGAATATTATCTCAAAATATATATTTGAAACCTCAACTTAATGTTCAGCTGAAAAGGCTGCATGGCTTGTTCCTGTCCTGAGCATTCTTGTTGATGAAATATAGAACACTGATCAAGAAAATTCACAGCAGAAGGTTTAAAACTGGTCAAAATCACTCAGTTTCTGAGTGAACTTGCTTCTATTTCACCTTAACTGAGTCATAGTTAAGTGCTTCCAAGAGCAAATAGTCCAGTGTAGGAAAAAACTGATGGACTGGGAACAAGACATCTGCATGCATACACATACCCTCTCCAGGATGTCATCATCATTTCCTCTGCCCAATTGCCATGTACTTATATTAAGCATGGTGGGCACTGTAATTCAGAAGCATTTCAAGCTCTGAGTGGGTTGCTTCAATCATTTCCCATTTTGAGCTTGAAGCCAGGCTATTGCAACCCAGACATGCTTTGAACTAAAAAAAAGTGTATAGAAACTTGTGGAATTTAAATGATTTGCATGCTTAACCTGGAGGATGCCAGGGTATGGAAAGTTGCTGCATAAAAATCTCCTGGCCAGAATTTCTTTTCTTTTTTGAGCAAATCATAAAGGAGGCCAATGGAAGTGGGATGTGTGTGCCGATTTCCCCTCATTTCTGAGGGACCAGGTGGGGTGAGTGTATGCTGGCAAAAGGATATTAAATTCAGCGTAACTAAGGAAAATCAAGCGATGCTGATGTGATGTTGCTACCGACTGCCAGTAATGTAATGGATAATTATAACAGCTTAATTAATCAAGTAATTGAGGATAGACATGGCTGAATTATTCAGCACTCAACATAAAACAAGCCAGTGCTGATTTTTCCTTCCTTCCTTCCTTCTCACCTCACCCCACTTTCATTTTAATTCAAGAATAAATCAGAGCTTTATTTATAGACTGCTCAGGATGATAAGTGTATAACTTAGTCTGCACTATCTTTAGCCAATTATCTAGAAAATTGAATAAACAATGGTTGAATTCACCATACTCAAATAGGGCAAATACAGCCTTGCTCTGATAAGAACCAGAAAGCCACCTGTCTTCTCCTCCCCCCCCCCATCATAAGGAAGTTTTCTGCCTTATATCCAAAAGACTGAATGCAGAGTATCACAGGTCTTTTCTTGTTTCCATCTTGACTTCCTACTTTTCTGACTGAGGTTCTTTATTCTTAGATATTTGATCCTGTAGGAACTCCAGATGACTGATCCTGTAGGAACTCCAGATGACACATCTAGCACCCCCTTCTTGTACTTTGCTCCACAAGTCAACCCTGTAAGATAGGTGGGAGTCTAGACAGAGTGACTGACCTGAAAATCACCCAGTCAGCTTCTATGGCTATGAATGGAGGTGAACCCAATGATTCCCCACCATTCAGCCAGAGCTGAAGAAGCTTCTTGGATGAGAAGGAAAAAAATCATGAAAGCCCAGCTGCCTTTTGTAAAGCATCTTTGGGTTCACTTCCATTCACAACCATATAAGTTGACTGGGTAAAATGTTTTCAAGGAAAAAACCCCAAAGAAAGGCTAGTTGCTTTTTGGAAACCACCTTTGTGATAACCATGATCTGGATGATTGAGAATCAACATAAACAAATGGAAGTGAACCTAGGTCTCCCTGATCCTAGTTCAATATACTATATTAACTATAAGGCTGTGGTAATGATTTCATCTAAAGTAATAAATGAGAGCTATTTTATGCTGGGAATAATTTGCCTGAAATTGTCTTCTGCAGTGTCCTTCTACCTGACACAGAGGTGGTATTCAACAGGTTCTGATCAGTTCTGGAGAACTGGTAGTGGAAATTTTGAGTAGTTCAGAGAACCGGCAAATACCACCTCTGATTGGAGATTTTATAGTATCTTTCTCCTGCCATGCCCACCAAGCCATGCCCACTGTTTTGTCCGGAAAAACACGAGGTAGACCGGCGTTCCAACCAGCAAAGTTCTTAGTTTAAGCCAGGATGTAGAAAAGGCAGTTGGGCTCAAGCGGCAGCCGGTCTTTGAATATACATTTTCCCGGCCGGCTTGCAGCAATACATTGTTTGATATTTTGCCGCCTCCGCGGGCTGCGAGGGATTGGTTCCTTTTGAACCAATCTTTTCGTTCTAATGTATCCAATCAGAAATGTATTATTTGAAAGCCGGTTATTTGCATTAAAGAACACCCCTCCCTCTTAGTTTGGTCCTACGATCGTGACGTAGTCCGTAAGTAGGCGGGCTTCTTCTGACTCGACGGACGCTGCGCGGTTCATTGTGTGCGTTCTTCGACCGGTTCGGATGGTGCTGCTGTTTCTCTGTGTTTCTCTTGGAACGTCTGGAAAGGGTGGCCTTCATCATGCGCCGCCTGAGTTGCTTGGGCCGCGGCTTCGCCGCTCCCTCCCGTTTCCTCCGGGCAGGTTGAGCGGCTTGGCTGGCTCCTTTGGTGGATTCTTCTCGCAACTTTCTCCAAACAGTGAGTCTCCATTTTGTCTTTTTGATTGTTTGGTTTTTCGGCATTGGTTCTTAAACGGTTCTTATATTATTTTTCGTGTTTCCCCCCCTCTTTGTGTGAAATTCGTCGTTTTTGTGATTGTTTGGTTGTGTTTTATATGTTCCTTTCCTAAATTTCGGGACCGAGAGCTGGTCAATGTGCCGCTTCCACTCCTGCTGCATCGTCTACCGTTAAGTCGGTATGATTTGGGGCCCTGTTTAGGTCTGTGACTTGTCCCGGTACCCATAATGGGTCTCCCGTAAAATTTTTCGTCATACATCCAAGATCGCACATTCTGAAAACTCCTGAATCGTGTAAGGAGTCGGGGGGTTTTCTTTGGTTGTGAAATTTGGATGTAGCCGATCTAGCTGCGATCTGAGTTTTCTTCCCCATCAGTAGTTCTGATGGGGGTTTTGTTGTTGTTGCGTATCTTGGTGTTATATTTTGCGGGGTGAGTAGCCTGTTTATTTTTGCATTTGGACGTCCCCAGTGTCATCCTTTCTCAAGCCTCCTTGGTAAAACCTACCAATTCTTTCAGCTCTACCGTTTGCCGCCGGATGGGCCGGCGCTGTGAGGGCATGTCTTATACCCAGGGAGGCTAGGTATTGTTCAAATAGTAGGCTGGTTAGTTGAAGGTCCATTATCGGACACTAGTACGTCGGCAGGCCGTGGTGCAAAAAAGTTTGTCTAGTTCCTTATTACCATTTCCTGTTGGTCGTTGATGGCATAATTTTTTACTCTAGCATTAGAGTACTGGCCACGACAATCAGAAACGTGTGTCCCTTTGGTAGGGCCCCGAAATCGATATGAGATCGCAGACCAGGGGCCCTTGGAATTTTCCCAGTCCTTATAGGTGCTTTTGGAGGAGATGGTCTGGCTCTCTGGCATTTGTTGCACGATGGGACCCAATATTCAATGTCCTTGTCAATGCCCGGCACCAGAACATAGCTCCTCGCAAGGCTTTTCATTTTAACAATTTCCCGGGTGTCCCTCATGCAGCTGCTCAGAACCTTGTTTTTGCAATTGTTTGGGATAACTACGCCAGCCCCACCAGTTAGGATCCTTCTCATATGAGAGTTCGGCTGTTGTCTGGTCGGAAAAGGTTTAAAAGTCCGGTTTTATTGATTTTCCGGCCAGCCTCTACCTACCCAGTTAAGTATTCGGCAGTCAGTGGGTCTTTTTGCCTGGCTCTTGACGACATCATTTGCGGCAGGATGGGGCAGATCGGGAGGTCTCTATTCTGTTAGGGCATGTCATCGTTGGGTGCCGGGTCTTCTTCCGCTTGCTGCAGTGCGTTGCTCTGCTCAAGGTCGCATGGGAAAGTTTTGGTTTCCCGGCTGGTGTATTAGTGGTGTATGATAGGCTTGCTAGGAATTCCGACACCTAGTCATTTCTTGCGGGACATGTGATAGGTTGGTATGGGCTTGTTCCCGCCAAAATACTCCAAGTAGGCGTTTGTGGTCCTGTCGTGACAATTTGAAAAACCCGCTGTACGCTTTTCATGAAACTGCTTTACCCAGCGACAATTGCGTCAAGGACCTCTCTGCTCCGTTGCTGTAGTTCCGCTCGGCTTTTTTCGACAGAGTTTTTTGATAGTACGCGCACGGGCGCCTACTCTCTGCCTGTCCGCGGAAGTTTGGAGCGCAGCGATGCTCCGACTCCACAATGTGACGCGTCGCAGGTCACTCTCAATGGTTTAGCCGTGTCCGCTAAATGGATGAAGAACGGTGTTTGAAGTTAGCATCCTTTTTATCTTGTTGAAAGGCTTTTCCTTCTTCTTGTTGGCCCCAGTCAATATTGCTTTTTGTCCAGTTAAAACCGTTTGTACCGCGGTTCTGCTATTGTGCGCCTTAATTGGTAGAGAAAACATTATACCAAACTATTTATTAGGACCAAACATGCTTGCGTAACCTCGCTTTTGTTCTCTTGGTTTGGTGCCGTTATTTATGGCTTTGTTTTCTTTCCGCGTGCGGGTGTTACCTCTCGTCTATTAAATAGGCCCAGAAAACTTCCGCCGCTTTCTTTAAGCCAGAGCACTTTCTTTTTTTACTTTTAGTCCAGCTTCCTGAATTTACGTTAGTACTTTTAAAAGGTGTCTGTTTTAAGTTAGGTTTTCCGTTTTTGCTGAATTAGGACACGTCGAGTAACGGTTACGACTCCTTGTAGTGCCGTTATAGGAGGCGGCTTCGCGATGATGGCCTTGAAAAAACGCTTGGTGCACACTGACTCCAAATTGGGAGTCTCTTGCATCTGAATGCCCCTTGTGTGTAACTAGAGTCTGTGCCTCACGCTGTTTGGGTCTACTGGGAGTTGTTGGTTTCGATGGCTTTGCCGAGGTCGAGTTTGGGCAAAAATTTTTTCTCCCCAGGGAATTTAGCAAAATGCTGGACTACTGCAACCGGGCATCGCTCATGTTGTACGCGCGTGGTTCAGGGCTCGCCTTGTAGTCACCACAGATTCGGATTGACCATCAGCTTAATAGGTGCTGACTATCGCGTTCCATTTGGATGTCAACAGGCCTCTAGCCACCCCCTTGAGCTTACTAGTTTATTTAGCTGTTCCTCAATCTTTGCTTTAAAGCAAACGGAACTCGCCTGGCTTGTAGTCTTTTAGGGCTACCTGTTGGGTCTAGACTGAAGAAATAGGGTTCCCCGGTACTTGCAAGTGACCCGTCGAACACACGTCTTGGAATTCCCGGATTAGGTTCTTCCTCCCAGTCGGTTTGTGCTCAGCTCGGTCTATCCCGGTTTCATCCCGATGCCCAAAGGCGAACATTCGATGCCCAGGAGGCTCGGCCTATCTCGGTCGACTTATGGTCAACGAAGTACCTCGACATGCTGTTTGTACAGACTTGAATTGGCCCATGCCAAACTACCGGGGGATTCGGTTTCCCTGTAGTCTGATTGTTAGCCGCTGCTTTTTTAGTTCATGTCGGTCGGATATCAGGAACTAGTTGTTTTTTTTATTGTGTTCACGAGACCAATGGACAAGGAAGAAGTCCCGAGTCCAACCTCATTTGCAGGCTTTCCTTCAATTCTTTCTTGTTACGTTGACTTTCTCTTTCCGGAAATTGCCGTGCTTTAGCGCTCCCCTTTGTAACAGTTTGATGTGTATTCTTCTCTGTGGTGCAGTTTGCTTGTTTCGCGGCCACTCTTTCTCTCGGCTCGCCCGCGGCTCGGCTCTGTGGGGAATTGGGCGTCTCGCGGGCTGTAGTTTTTATCTGTTCTTGCAGACTTCTCGATGTGCCCTCGTTTCTTGCAACTTCAGCAAGATGGCATCGGAGAACCTGCATTCCGCTCCGGGTTGACTCTCCTCCGCAGCCAGCGCATATCCCGCCAAAATTTATTTCCGCGCCTCTTCTTGCCGCATACGTGCGGTGGACCTCGTCGTCTCGTCCTCTGACTCAGACGTCTCGCCATAGTCCTTGTGGTGGGTGGTACGGGAGATTGTTTCCTCTTTCGTGGCCGGGTTCTTGTTGCATCCCCTGCGTTTGTGTTCATCTGGTCTCATCAAGGTAACGCACCGATTTTTATCACGGCTCTAGCCCGGGCCTCCGTAGCGCTTCCGCCGATGGTCTCAACCCTACAAGAGTAATCCGATTTTTGGCTTGCATTACAGTAGTTTACTTTGCGCCTGTTGCGTCGCTTAGTCCCAATATTCACTCGATCTCTCATCAGCCCTCATCCGAGGTTTCAACAAGAATTCGCACCTCTCCCCCCTATCTGTACGACGAGAGCGCTACGAAAATCAGCTATCATCTCACTCTTCCTTTCTGGTCTTCTCGGTAAGAATTCAAACTGCACGTCTATAATGAAGCGTTTGCACACCGTGTGACGTGCAGCGTAGAATGCGTCTTCAAGCAGTATTCATGGAAGTTCGCCGCCCAGGTATAAGCTGTTTAACGTTCGGGGCTTCGCCAGCGGCTTTTAGCCATTTTGAAAATGGTCCGGATCCGCATGAATGCTGTATAGAAAAACGAACGGCTCCTTTACTGATCATCTCGTGATTCGTCTCGTCCCTTATCAATATTGGACATCTCCTAGCCTCATGCTACGAACCTCTGGAGCCAGCGACGCCTCTGCATCAACGAAACAATCCCCAGACCCTCTTCCACCAGTTGGAGATAACAAGAGTACCGGCGGTGCGTTGTTCCCAGCAATTCTGTTGTCGCATGAATTTTCTCTCACCGCCTGTGCTCGGTCTCGCGTTCAGGACAATTTCCCATCCTCGTCGCCAGTGTTTTGGTCCGGAAAAACACGAAGGTAGACCCGGGTTCCAACAGCAAAAAGTCTTTATTTGTAAGCCAGGATGTAGAACAGGAGATTGGCTCAAGCCGCGGCCGGTCTTTTTATACATTTTCACGGCCGGCTTGCAGCCATGACAAATTGTTTGATTTTGCCGCCTTCCCGCGGCTGCGGATTGTGTTCAAAAGGAACGAACCAATCCCTTTTCGTTCTAAGTATCCAATCAGAATGTATTATTTGAAGCCGGTTATTTGCATACAGAACACCCACAAAACCAGTAGTAAAAACATTTGAATCCCACCACTGATCTGATACCATTCCCGTCATGGGAAAGAGGTTTGATGTGAGCTTTCTTTTTAAAAGTGCATTCCTCAAAGCATTCTGAAGTGGTAGAGTCAAGCAAAAAAGGATGATATATAGGAATGGCTGCATATTTAAATAGGCATAACAAAAGAGCCTGACGGAGAAATAAATTTTACAGAAAATAATTAATAGCCCCAAGAGTCAGCTGGCAATAGCTGGACTATCAAGTGTGCTACATATTATTCAGTATACAAAATGAAGCTTGGTAGATAACACCTAATTATGCCTCTTTATTTATTTGTTTCTCCCTCTTGTATTTAATTACTGCTGCCTTATGCAGACACTGAAGCAGATGTTGAGGCCTAATAAATTGGCTTTTGACAGACATGAAAAAGTGGCTGTAAGTTTGGCTGTTCTTTAAGTGAAACTGTTTCAATTGCCCATCTGTACTAACCTGGGGAACATGAGACCCGAGACTTGACATCACCTATGAGCACTTCTCAGATACTTGATTAAATCAAACACTGTAAGGATCTGTCATGCTAAGCAATGACCAAGAATAACCCTAACCCTAACTCTCTCCATCTCCCTCCCCACCGTTCCATACATCCTATTGTGTACTTGTTTGAAGATAGCTCAGGAAATGCATGAAAGTTGGAATACAGTGATGAGAACCATTCCAGGCAGTTAAAAAATGTCCAGATCAACCCCTCTTTCCCAAATGGTAGTCTTAAAGAAGATATGAGCCTGTTATCTAAATCAAACAGTGGTTTTCATATGAATTGGATGACTTCAAAGCCATCATGGAGAACAGGATAACAGGTACTGTAGACTTCTCATCTTGATTCTGCAGGAATTCAAACATAACTTACTCAGCTAGATTTTCAGTTGGGAATGCATTGGATAGTTGGCAATTAAAATGACATAAGAAAGAAGATAACTATAACAAAAGAAAAGATTAAAGAAGGAAGAGTGATGAGAAATGATTGTTTACAATTTGATGCATTTCATATATATATATAACAGTAATATATAAAACAGTATATAACAGGCTATTTTTGTGATGAAATATATAATAGAGAACAGAAAATCCTAGCAAAACACCCATGTCCAATTAGGAGGAAAGTTAAAGAGCTTGTGTTACAATAGAACACCAAGTTCTCTTTTTTTCAGTTTGGAAAGATATTTCCTGTGAAATAAAAGGGGAAAAAACAATTCCACTGGTTGTGAAAAGCTAATGGCATGGTTCTAGATCCTAATTGATATAATGAAAAGCTATAATATTTCTATCAGCACTTTAACAAGTGACCTGCATTTTCCGATCCTTTTTAAAGGATCCCATTCATAAATATTCCTCCAAAGTTTACCATGAGCCTTTTCAGATATGTAACTATGCATTTTTTTTGATGAGCATTCACTTGAGCTCCAAGAATCATTAAAAAAATAGCTTGGAATAATTGCAAAATGAAAACTTGGATTGAACATTGTGATTTGTTGTGGGTGGCAATCAAATGAACATCTCAGTGCTGATCTCTGTCAATATTCAGTACATTTCTGATGCTCGGTAATGAGCAGCAAAAAGCAGCACTGACCACCTCCAAGAAGGAGGCAACCTCAGAGCAATTTGTCATTGACTAGCAAGCATACAGATTATGGAACAATAAGGAGCAGGAACCCACCCCAAAAGCAATTTAACAAAGAAGGACTCAATGCCAACTAATTAGAATGGAAAGCTAACAAAAGAAGAGGAGGATTGGAACACTCAGAACAGGAGGATTCCACCTCACACATATTGTTGCAGTTCTCATGATAAACTCACTTGGAGTGATCTGATGTTTTGTATCCAACAAGTCTCGAGTTTTTCTGAAAGATGATTGGTGGAGAGAAGGAGGAGGTTTCTTTCTTGATAAGGAGGATGATAGGCTGAATGGAAGATCTTTGACAGGAAGAATTGTGTTTCATTATATAATACAATGTATAATTAATCAGAAAGCTGAACTGTTGTTGGATTTCAAACAGGTACACTTTGCATTTTTTGTGGGTGGGTCCGAGGTATCAAACATGACATTCTGCCTAATGCCAGCTGTGCTGATGCTGATTTCTTGTATATGTAGAAGGGTATTTGGCAGAATGGGAGAAAGAAAAGAAGTGTTATTTCTGTGTTAGTAAGGGAAGAAGAAAAAGATCTGCCAAAAGGGACTACTTATTTGGACAGTTTCATATTGTGCATTGAAAGCCACATTCATTTCCAGAGGGGAAAGGAAATGAAACAGAAAAATTACTTCCATTAAGAATAAAAGATTGGTGATAGTGTGTGATAAGATTGTCTGGAAGGCCTTTTTCCCCCTTTACTAGCTTTGCCTTGCATTACCAGAGCCTAAAGGGAGACATCACATATGATGCATGCTTTTTTGTGCAGGATTGCTACAACAGCTCACCAGAGTTTGGCTGTGCAAAAGATAGCATGGTTTTCTGAACCAGACTTCTTTACCCAATCCTGAAGATTTGCATCTAATGTTGTAACCAGATCTTGCATCCACTTTTGCTCAATTAATTCATTGCTGAAGAAAGCAATTTTTCAATAAATACTAGTATTCCTCGACTTATAACCACAGTTGAGCCCAAAATTTTCACTGCTAAGCAAGACAGTTGTTAAGTGAGGTTTGCCCCATTTTAGATGTTTCTTGCCACAGTTGTTAAGTGAACTGCTGCAGTGGTTTAGTTAGTAACATAGTTGTAAAGTGAATCTGGTTTCCCCATTGACTTTGCTTGTCAGAAGGTCACAAAAGGTGTTCACACGACTCTAGGACATTGCAACCATCATAAATGAGTTCTATTTGCCAAGCACCCAAATTTTGATCACATGGGGATGCTGCACAAGTCATATGTGTAGGAAACAAGTCATAACTCACCTTTTTCAGTGCTGTTGATTTGAAGCAGATATCCCTGGAAATATGATGACCCAGGGTGGGATACAAAACAAGCACAGTCACAGAAAACAGGTGAAGCCCTTTTTATTCCTTCAGTTTGCTTCCAAGCTCCGAATATCTTTGATGGAAGACAAAAATAACTTCCACACAATTACACAAAGAAGGAAAAAAACAACACAAACCAGGCAAGATAAGGGCTGGAGGATGTCCACAGATAACACACTGGGAAGGATGCCAAACTCAGAGAGGAACTATAAACTAGAGATATTTACACAATTTGTTTCCAGCGTTTGCCAGTACGCAGGTCCAAACTCTTATTCAGTTGTCACACCTGCAGCCCAGGAAGAGGATCAAAGCCCTCTCCTCCTGAGGAGACCACATCTCTCTCTTATCCTCTCTTCCCTGCGTGCCCTAGGATGGATAGGGGATGGGCCTGGGTCCTCCTCTTACTGATCAGCCGACCTCTGGCCTTCCTCAATCTCCTTCACAACCTCTGAAGTCACACTTCCACTCCTTGTTGGCTGTTCTTCCTCTCTCTCAGAACCAGTCTCCATCAGGGGCATGACAGGAAATTTACAAAGAGAGAACAAAGGCAAAACCTTTGGACTTGTTTCTCTTCAGCTTGCAATTTTTGGAGGTCTAGATTCTTTTTGTGTTACCTCTTGGAGGAAGCCAATTCCTACTCAGCAACGCATGCCTCAGTGTCTGGTTCACTGTACTTCAAAATGCCATAGCAGCCCAAGCATAGAAGCCACCCTTTTACTATTGTCAGGCATGAATGCTGCATGGGAGGTTAGTGAAACATTATTCAATAGTAGAAAAATTAAAGGAATGACTATGAGAGGATGGAGCACTTTTGTAGCAAGTCTCCCCAACCCAGTCAGCTTCAAATATATTGCACCTTCCAGAATTCCCAGCTAGTATGAACTGAGTTCCCAAAGTTGCAGATTTCTTCATGCCTGACAACCTTGCTTTAAGTAGCTTTCCTTTACTCATAAAGATCACCGCACTTTCCTAGTCATTATAGAATGACCAATTAGCAAATACATGAATTTCAAGATAAGACAAGATTAATTGGTATAGCTTGTCATTAACATGAGGAGTGAAGGATTCTTACCTCCAAAACCCTCTTCAGGTGTTGTGGGGTGATATATTTTGATTCTGTTGTGCTGGAACGAAAAATATATTGTTTGTGTAAATTGCCACATTTCCCGCTTTATTTCATGGTGTTCTGTTTAAAATGAAAATGTAGTGTCATAAGTTTCCCTTCACAATATGTTGGGAGAAAATGCCTGCTTTTGTACATTTGATCTGAGGATTGAAATAGAAGGGATTATCTATGAGTTGTCCTGAAATAGGACAATATTTCTGAAGCTCCAGATCCAGCCCTAAAAAGGCCAGAGAGTTTCTTCACAGCGTTAAGCAAAATATTACTTAATCTTTGACATCCAATTTGCCTTCCATCAAAAACTGCACTTTTTTGGGATGTGCCTTCTAATTCTTTTTAAACCATACTTACCTTCACATTTTCTCTGTACTTGTCAGGCAAACAGATCCACACATGAAGACTTCAATTAACAACATTATTGCTCATGCCAATTTCATTGGAATGTTCCCAAAATCACAGTTGCACCTGGGCCAGACTTGATTTAACAACATTCAAATATGCCTGGGAGGGTTGGACCTTGCCCTCTTGTGCCTATGTAACAATTCCAAATTAATTCCCTGCTTGACTCCTCCTTGAGTTGGTCAGTCTCTCTCTAACAATACTTTACTGAATGTGTGAAGATTATAGAATTATCACTGTTGCTATGCACTGACTTTCCTTTTGAGATCTATGTATATGAGTATTAGAAAAGGACTGGTCACTCAGTCCAACTTCCTCCACTGGTTCTGTGGTCAAGAACTGAAAGCAAATTGTGATTATAACAAATCAACAAATCTCTCAAGATCATGATATGAATAGGGCATATTAAAACTAAGAAAAATTGACTTCTCTGACAATTTGTGTCACCCAAAGAAATTGAAGCCTCTTTCTCCCAAGTAATCAGGGGTGTAAAACTGGTGGCCCATGGGCCAGATGCATTATGTGTAAGTCATGCCCACCCCAGCTACACAAAGGCAAAAAACATTATGATACATCACATGACTTGATTAAGTTTTACACCCCTGCCCAAAACCAGCACCACACAAAATGACCAATCAGAATTAGTACAAAAGAACCAATTATAGATCAGCCCTTACCAACTTGCACCAATTTGAAATCAGCTCACCTGAAGACCAATCAGGTCTTCACCTGGCTATAAGGACAGGAACCTAGTCAGTACCTGCTGAGTTCTCTTTGGTTGATATAATAGACCATCTTGCCTCTGAAAATCCCAGCCATAGTCAGCACTAAAATATCAGGAAATCTGCTTTTCTCTGCCATGTTACTAAACACTCTCAATAGATATTGTCCCGAAACATTTATACCAGTACAAGATAGAACTTCTTATTACATCCTCTGTCTCCAAAATGGAGAAAAGTTTCTTATCCAGGTTTCAACTTCACATTTCTTTGCTTTTTTGCCATTGCCTCTGTATTTATATTGTGATTTATAACTCCACCTTTTCAAATACTCATTACTAATCTAAGAATAGGTGGAGGTCCCTGCTGAGTATATTAAAACCAAGCTATTATTTTGTAAGAATGAAAAATTCAATTTGTTCTTCATGTTAATTGTATAAAAATCTTGACCTTAAAGCAGAGGCATTTGTCTACTTGAGAAAGCTTATAAAGATTTAATAAGTCATTGTTGTTATTGTTCTTTTACTACAGGGCCTTGTCATCCTTTCCAAAGCAGTGGAATGCAATGAATAACTTATCTTCATTTGCAGAGCTGTACCCTTGCTAGTACATAGATTCTCATAAACGTTAGTTGCAATAACATCCACACTGCTTGCCTCACCTTGCAGGTCAGGTCTCCTCAATCCCAGGCCCTCCACCCCCCATTTAGCAGCCAACATGCTGGCTGGGAACAATGGGAAGTATGGCTCATTACCTTTGGAAATATATGGAGGAGGCTACAGTAGGAGGTTGAGAGGGAATCCTTCCATCTGCACATTTAGCATGGATATTGTTACATATTAGCATACTTGAAATACCCTATTCCGATTGGTCCACAGATACTCAAATCTGATTGGTTATTTAAACGATGGTGATTGGTCAACAATTGCCACCCTATGATTGACCCGCCTGAGCGGCGGGAGATTCAGAGAGCCGTCATTGGCCACGAGCTGCAAGCAGCCTCTATAAAACAGGCTGCCGCAGCTTTGCACTTAGACAGAATCCAGCAAACGAATAAAAGAGCTGAAAGTCATGATGGTCTCAAGTCTCTTTTTCCGTGAACTCAACATGGTGATGAAGGTGGGATCCTGAGACGAGGAGACCAGTTGAGCACGTGGCAACAAGAACCGAGCAAGACGAAATGGCCGGAACCAACTTGCCACTCGCACCATTCAACCCAACGACAGAGGACTGGGAATCGTACATCAACAGATTCCTTATGTTCCTCGAGAGCAATGACTTACAAGGGATCTCAGACAACAGGAAGAGAGCCGTGTTCCTGACACACTGTGGGCCCATAGTGTTCAAGATGGCCAAGGCAGCTAAACCTGAGGAGTTTAAAGCAGATGACCTGGCCGGATTTGAAAAAATGCTGAAGGCCTATTATGCACCAAACGTCTCCAGCCTCATTCGGAGACATGAGTTCTACAAACGGGACCAGAGAGAAGGTGAGAGTATTGCAGATTTTGTAGCGGCTCTAAGAGACATTGGAGGGGCATGCAAGTTCCTCAACATGGATGAAGCCATGAGGGATCGCATAGTCCTAGGTCTGAGAGAGACCTCAACTTACAAGAACTGACTTTAACCCGACCAAAAATCAGTCACCGAGGCCATTGCTGAGCCCACAGCAGCTGAAGCCACTAAAAAATCAGCAGCCAAAATGCAGCAAATGAATGCGGCAACACAAAAACACCATCAGAGACAAGCCCACCTCTGGAGAAGAAGTCAGAGAGCACCCACAAGACCATCACGCACCAGGAGGACATCAAGTCATTGTCTGAGACCGACGAGGAAGAGGAAGAGATACACAGACTCCAATTGGAACGAAACAGACGGGAGAGGAGAGAACGTAAGTCAGGGTTTCTGGTGTGCCTGGTGCGGAGGAGACCACCCCCATTCCGAAGTGCCGTTCCTAGACGCATTTTGCCAACACTGCGAGAGACAGGGACATATAGCAAGCGTCTGCTGAAACCGGAAAAGCTACAGCCCCCGACTTAGGAGGCAACACCCCCCCAGAACAAAAGAAAGACAGAACAGGGGGCCGTTGGAGCCAGAAAACAGAGGCAAACAGGCTCAACAAAAAACTACCGGAAGGAAGAAACGCACAAACTATAACCATCGGGCATTTAAAGCGCAACCGATGCTTGGAAGATACATGTGAAAGTCAAACATTGAAGGCCAACCATGAGAGATGGAGGTGGACTCCAGGCTCATACCTGTCTATGGTATCATGGAACACAATTAAGGACTGATACCAAACATACAACAGAACGGAAATTAGAGAGCCAAACACTGGACCGCTGAAAAGACTACCAAGGAAACAGGATTCCCGTAGTCGGACTCGGACATTTCCAAGTCAGATTCAAAAGAAACACACAGAAATTCTGCCATTAACCCATAGACGGAAATCGCCCAAGCTAATTGGGACTTGAATGCGTTTCAACCCTGGGAATCGAGTGACCGGGAATCAACAGTGTCACCGAAACAGACTGGGAGGAGAAGCCTGATGAGGGATTTCCAGGACGTATTCGATGGGAAAACTAGGCAAGTACCGAGGGTCCCCCAATCATTTAATTTGAATCCGACCATAGCCCCAATAAGGTTAAAGGCAAGGCAAGTCCTTTGCATTAAAACCGAAGATCGTGAGCAATTGAATAAACTCATCGCACAGGGGTTATTGGAACCAATAGACCACGCAAAGTGGGAAACCCCAATTGTGACCCGATTAAGCCAGCTGGGTCCGTGAGAATCTGCGGAGACTACAAGGCCACCCTAAACCATGCACTACAACAAAGCGCATACCCCGCTCGGTAGTGCAACATCTGTTACATTCGTTGGGGGAGGCAAGGTCTTCGCAAAACTCGACCTTGCACAAGCGTACCAGCAACTACCAGTCGACCCCAAAACAGCAGAGGCACAAACAATTGTGGACTCACAGGGGGCATTCAAATGCAAAAGGCTGCAATTTGGAGTCAGCGTGGCCCCAGGGTGTTCCAAAGCTTGTTGGAGCATTTGTTACAAGGATAAAAGGGGTGGTCCCATTCTTCGATGATGTGCTAGTTATGAGCCAGTAACAAGAACAACTGGAAAGCCTTGCGAATATTCCAAGAGGCGGGACTCAAAGTGAAAAAAGAAAAATGCCAGCTAGCCACCCCTAAAGTTGAATTCCTGGGGTATCTAATAGATAAAGATGGCATCCACCCCACAAATCAGAAAATCAAAGCGATAAAAGAAGCTCCCAGGACCAAAACAAAACAGACTTATAAGCATTTTTGGGACTCATCAATTTCTATAATGTTTTTCTGCCACAGAAGGCAACGACGGTGGAACCACTACACAGATTACTGGATAAGACAGCTACCTGCGACCTGGGGACGACGAGAAGAGGCCGTGTTCCAGAAAATAAAAGATTTACTGACATCTGAATCTGTATTAATCCAGTACAACGAAACACTGCCACTGACAGTCACCTGTGATGCATCACCATTCGGCGTTGGAGCCGGACTCAGCCACACGCTAACAGATGGAGAGAAGCTCCAATCCCGTTCTACTCCAAAAACACTGCCCAAAGCAGAAAGGAACTCCAGCCAGTTGGACAGAGAGGCATTCGCAGTGATATCAGGTCAAACAGTTCCATGAATACCTCTATGGTAGGACTTTTACACTCATCAGAGACCACAAGCCACTCTTGGGAATACATCATGGGAAACAGGGCCACCCAAACATACTTTCTCCACGAATGACAAGGTGGTTCGAGTTCCTTGCTGCATACAATTACAAATAATTCATTGGCCAGGAAGGACATTTCACATGCTGACACCCTGAGCCGTTCTCCCCTGCCCGAACTGGGAAGTACCCGGCACCAACCACATCCACACTACAAATTGAGACATTACCAAACCTACCATAACCACAGCAGACATTGCAAAAGAAACCGCAAGAGACAAAAAGATGTGTCCGGGTTTTAAACTGGGTAGGAAAAGGGTGCTGGAAAATGAGACAGATGAGACTTTTTAGCCATTCTGGAACAGACAGACTGAACTCTCAATGTTAAAAGGTTGTACACTATGGGGGATCGGGTATCATACCGGAACTGTTACAAGAGAACAAGTACTGGATATTTTTGCATGAAGGACACCCGGGTATAGAATGAATGAAATCCATGGCCAGGAGTTATGTATGGTGGCCAGGGATGGATAAGGATATTGGGAGATGGGTTGAAACATGCATGAAATGCCAACGATCCAGACCTATACCCCCTGCTGCACCTGTGCTTGACTGGGAAACACTGAGGGGACCCTGGTTGAGAATATACATAGATTTCACAGGGCCCCAAAAAAGACACACACATTTTTAATCATAGTAGATGCTTACTCAAATTGGATGGAGGTAAGCGTCATGACCTCACAACAACAGAAGTCATCATCAGACAGCTGAGGAGGCTCTTCGCAACAAATGGGTTGCCGGACCTATTAGTTTCAGACAATGGGCTTGCAGTTCACAGCATTGACATTTGAAAAGTTCCTCCCTGAACATGGCATAAGGCATGCCTTGACAATGCGGGGTCGACCGGCTACAAACGGCGGGTGGAACGCATGGTCCGATATACCAAAGAAACTATAGAAAAACTAGACACGGGGGACATACAAGAAAGAATTTACAAAATGCTCACGATACAACACATCACACCTAACTACACTACAAATAAAAGCCCAGCAGAACTATTGATGGAGAGAAAAATTAAGATCGCACCTGGATAGATTACACCCCACATACAACCCTGAAAAACCAGCAGACTCCTCCAGCAAACACCGCACATTTGGAACAGGGGACCTAGTTTACGCAAAAAATCTCACGGGGGACCCACTGTGGGTACTGGCAAAAATAACCTCAAGTAACAGGACCCTGACCATACAGACTAGAAACAGAGGATGGAAGAAGCTGGAGGAGACACATAGATCAATTAAGTTCACCAACATTAGAAAGAACCACTGACACACCAGCGTACAAAGGAAAAGAACACACACACACGCCAGAACAACAGCAATTAAACAATAACAAAATAAATAATCAGACCAGAGAGGGGGGAGACCCCTCAAAACACAAATAAGAGGGGAGGGGGAGACCCTCCTTAGCACAAGAAACATCGCAACAAAACCGAAAAACAAACCATCAACCAAATTCTCAAGTAACCAAACAAAAAAGTAAATCAAGAAACCAAAACGACTTACCTGGAGATGACTTCAGTCGAGAGGAACAGGCAGCGCAAAAACATCAAGAAACCACTCTGGAAGGGGAGCAGCTAGGCTGGACTCTACCAGCCCAGATAGGCCAGGCGGAGCGGCATGGCTGATTCCACCTTCCAGGAGGTTCCACAGAGAAAGAACGGGAGAAACAGCGATCCCGTCCGAACCTGCCGAAGACAACAACGCGACTGAACTTGCGGCAGGTTCAAGTAGACACCATAAAAGCCCCGCCTACTTACGTGACTACGTAATGTAGGTTGGACTAAACCAAGTGGGGAGGGATGTTACATATTAGCATACTTGAAACAACCTATTCCGATTGGTCCACAGATACTCAAATCTGATTGGTTATTCAAGCGGCAGTGATTGGTCAACAATTGCCACCCTATGATTGGCCCACCTGAGTGGCGGGAGATTCAGGGAGCTGTCATTGGCCACGAGCCGCGAGCAGCCTCTATAAAACAGGCTGCCGCGGCTCCGCAGTTAGACGGAATCCAGCAAATGAATAAAAGAGCTGAAAGTCACGCTGGTCTCAAGTTTCTTTTTCTGCGAACTCAACAGATGTTATGAGATGGGTGAGAAGAACAAGACCAAGTAATAAACTGCCTGTTACCTGCAAACTCTCAGGTAGGCTCTCTCTTTGGCTCTCCCAAAGAGCCAAACCTAACCTTATAAGAGCCAGACAGGGCAGATTCCTGCCTATGTCTGTTCTGTCTCTTGTTAGTTCTGCCTTCATGCTGAGATGCTGATTGCCTGCAGTGGCAGAAAGACATATTTGCTGAGTTGGATTCTAGGGTGTAATTAGGACTGATAAGAGGATTAGCATTTTTTTCCCTCCTTCTGGGCTTTAATATGGCTGAGGCTCTTTTCTAATGGTGTTTTTAACCTGTAAAAGTCTGAGCAACTATTGCTTTGGTAAATTGACTGGTGCTTTTGTGAAGAGGTCTTTGGAAGAATATATATTTGGGGCAATATATTCCCTTAAAAACCTCCTCCATTCTATATTACTGCAGATGTTTTGAACTATGATTGTTGTTATCCATAAGACTGGTCAAACACACCTGCAAAGTACCAAGTTACCTATTACAGGTTATCTAAGTAGGGCTTTTTTGTGTGTGAGCCTTTGAATCAGTGTTGAGACACTTGAGTACTGAGTACTGTCTGAAAAATCCCTGCTATTTTAGATTTCTTGAGGTAAAAATGACAGACTGGCACATTTCTGAAATCATGGAGATGACACTAAGGCTGAAACCATGATCAGGTTAAGAACTTGGTCAGCAGAGCTTCTCTAGATAAAGGAAAAGCTGGAGACATTGCCCACATGACTCCAGATAGCTGCTTTTCACAAGGAAGCCTTTAAGATCCACATGGACTCTGCAGGCAGCTAACAAATTATTCTAGGACAATTCACCTCAGCCAGCTCATCATGGCCAAGTTACTGCACTCAATTCACCACAGCCAACTTGCTGCAGGACAACTTGCCATAGTCAACGCGCACTGTGGGATAATTCGACACTGTATTAATTGTTTCATTCCATTATTATCATTAGTAATGTTTTCATCAAAATCATTGTAACTCTTATATTTCTGGATTGACTTTTTATTTTATTATTATTATTATTGGCCATTGTTCCATTAAAATAATTTAACTTTTGCATTTGTTGAATTGTCCCATGGAGAGTTGTTTCATGGTGGGTTGTCCTATTCTGCTCACAAATACAGAAGCCAGAAGCCAAAGAAGGTAGTTCAAGCTTGCAGCTTTAACAGAGCCTCCAGCTGACTGGAGAATTCTGGGAGTTGAAGCCAACAAGTCTTAAAGTTGCCAAGTTTGGGGACCCCTGTTCCAAAGAATTTTGTTTTGTAACCATTTTAAAATTAAGGGAGATTTTCAGAATGTCCCTATGGCCTGCAATATAAAAGAAAAGGGAAAATGGAAAGTTACAAGAATTTAAATATTAACCTACAACAAAACACAATTAGAGTTAGATTATAAAAGTTTTTAAATGGACAAAGGCACCTGTGGTGTTTTTATGGATTTTGTTTGCTCTAAGTTCCTTTGAATTAGACAAACAGTGTGTATCTTTATGGGAAAGACTTATATTTGGGTTCTCTGAGGAAAATGACTGATGGACCTTGTTAAATAAAAAAGAAAAAGTATTGTAAAAATGCAGAGACTATGGAGAGCTTAAGGGACTGTTGTAAAAATATGCAGGTTGCAGAATTATGAAAAAAGAGGACAGAAAGTTTCTCCCTCTATGATGTTTCTTCATTTTGGACTTATTTTTATTCATTATTATTATGAATTATTCATTGGTAAAATTCATAAAAATAACATAATTAATATGAATTACAATAGAGAAAGATGGATACTACTACAAGAGGAGATAAAGAAGGAAGTAGAGGTTTGATGATTCTGTCTTAACATCTGTAATTTTACAGAGATGACTGAAGAAATGGGAAAAACTATCAAAGCCTTAACAACAGCTAAGTGCCAAAGATGAAAACTGGAACTCATACTTTCCCAGTTTCTAGGTTGGTTCCTTAACCAGTACATCAAAGTGGCTCTGTTTGTTTCTTTTCTCAGTGATGTTAACAAAGTAAAAAACAAACAAACAAAACCACAAGACACTTAGTGTCACAAGGTAGGCCAGCTACTGGGCCAGGGGTGGGTTTCTACCAGTTCTGTCCACCTCTGTAGAACCGGTAGCTCTGAAGAGCAGCAGACATAGAACTGGTTCTATGTCTGCTGATGTTTTTGCCCACACACCCACCCGGGCTCTTACCTGATCTTTATTTCCTGCTTNAGGCACAGCTGCAGTTAAAAAAGCAGGAAAAGAGGGCTGTTTCAAAGGCTGCTTCTCTGCATGCAGTGTGCTGATGATGATTTACAGTACACAGCTCTGTATGATGATGGTGCACAGCTCCCAGCGTGCAGGGAAACTCGTAAATCCCGAACCGGTAGTTAACCCTGTCGTATTTTATCCCTGTACTGGACATGACATGTGTAACCTAATCCCATCAAGAAAAAAAGTTGCTAATCAACTTTAGATGTTTATGGAGATTGTCAACCATGTAGGTCACAGTTGTCCCAAAGGTGCTTTTTCAAAAGGCAATTGGACTTAGTTTTTCCTTGAAGGTGCTTCTTGTTCAAGAAGCATCTTTTGAAAAAAGCACGTGTTCACCCTAGAGTGAACAGGAGTTGGTGGGATTCAAAATTTTTTACTACTGGTTCTGTGGGTGTGGTTTGGTGGGCGTGGCAGGGGAAGGATCATGTAAAGGCTCCAGTCAGAGGTGGTATTTGCTGGTTCTCTGAACTACTCAAAATTTCCACTACCGGTTCTCCAGAACTGATCATAACTTGCTGAATACCACCTCTGGTGAACAGTTAGCTTAACCCTAACCTCCAATTCTATGTGGATTTAAATCAGACGTGGTATTCAGCAGGTTCTGACCAGTTCTGGAGAATTAGTTGCAGAAATTTTGATTAGTTTGGAGAACCAGCAAATACCACCTCTGACTAGAGATTTTACAGTATCCTTCCCCTGCCACGCCCACCAAGCCACACCCAAGGGGCCAGAAGTAAAAAAATTTGAATCCCACCACTGATTTAAATCAGTATTCACTAAAATGAATGATTTTAGTTAGTAATGATGCAACAGAACCCAAGGCTTCACCGTATTTTGGAAGCAAACCCAATTTTGTACATAATGAAATAAATAAAAGCCTAGCTGTAATTCATAATTTCTTCCTTTAATTGAGATATGGGAAGCTTAGGAGGCATAGTCCATTACAGGGATAATTCTCCAATGGGAAGGTAGTAATTGTCCAAGATGGGAAGGTAGAACCAGACACTTCTTAGTCTCCTCATCATTACATTCAATATCACCAGATTATATATGTTAACATTTCTTTTAAAGTGGAAGTTTTTTAAAAACAAATTCTTTGTCATGTAATGGAACAAAAACTGGTAGCAAAAATGTAGAAGAAAATATATACCAGAAGTAGAAAAGCTGTGTTCCAGAAGATGCATTACAGAGTTTTTAAAATATTGTGATTCAAAGAAGATAGTAGACCAAGATACAGTTTGTTATTTATTGATTCAGAAAGTTGCTTGGCTAAGCTAAGGTGATGCGTTAAATCTAGTGGGCATATCTCTTGCATGATTTTTGACCCAGACTAACACAGTTTTCTTCTGCTTGACACAATCTAGATGGGCTGGAATGGCAATTTCTTGCCCTAATCCAGGAGGCATTAGGTTGATGCAAGCTGGGCTAAAAAGATGTCTCTTTCAATTGACATATGGGAAACAAAGGGATCTATTATAAGTCAGTCTTGAAAGCATCTGTCTGGCTGGAGCTGGCATCTATCTCACTGGCAAAAAGCATTGTAGGGTTTTAACCAAAGCAATGATTGCAAGAAAGACAAGGGAAGAGAAGGAAATTGAATACAAGACAAGAAGTAAGAGAGAAAAGAGTTCTCAACTGCAGCTTTCAGCAAAATTCTAGATGGCTCTGTGCCTAAGCTATCCATCCATCAGTCTGGCATCCTCAAGTAGATCCAAGCAAAATGTTTTAGTACCATATTACAGTGATGAAGAACTTGTGAAAGTTGCCTTTTACTATTGTCAGTGTAGTATAACTTAGCCCCATGGAAGAGTTCAGCACAATATTGTCTCATCCTAGGATGAATTTGTTTTGCATGGCAAATACAACTGAAACCTTTTGGGACTGACTGATTGATAATAATAATAGCGCTTAGACTTATATACCACTTCACAGTGTTTTATAATCCTCTCTAAGCAGTTTTACAAGGAGGCTATGGAATAGTGTACAAGGCTCTTAAGGCCATAGTGCAATACTTTTTTTTTTTTTTAAAAAGATAAGTTCTCCAATAGTTCTAAGAACTATAGCAGAGATATAGAGGATCAGGCAATTGAATAAGCGAAATAGTTTAAGTGTGTGGGATCTTATTTCTTATTTTGTCCAAAAAAGCTCAACAATGATTCTAATATTCTATTAGATTCTGGGAGGAAACTATATTGCATCAGCAATTTAAGTTGTTTGCAGCTGAAACAGTAGCTCAATGCCTTAAGCCCCTGTCACACTGCACCAACGGATGGAAAGAAGATGTAAAACGGAGAAAAACACTTGCCATCCGTTGGTTAACGCGATGCTTCCATTCTGTACTCACTGCCTCTGTTTTGCTTCCTCTCTATCCGTCCAGCATCCGTTCTATTGACATTTCATCCGCTCAGAAGGTTTTGAGCTGCTCAAAACTTTTGAGCAGAAAATGTATCCAATGCATCCGTTCTGCATCCTCTAGGCATACGGGGGACATCCATTCTGCATCCATACGCATCTGCTATATCTGCTAGCATCCGCTAACAGCTCCGCGCACAACTCAAAATCCGTTCCAGTTGGTAAACGGATGCAGGGGGGAAGCGGAATGGACGCGCAGCGTTAGTACCAGACGGAGAAAGGATGAAAAGCGGATGAAATCGCATCTGCATCATCTGCTACGCATCCGCTCTGCATCCGCTCTGCATCCTCTACGCATCCTCTACGCATCCTCTACGCATCCTCTATGCATCCGCTCTGCATCCGCTCTGCATCCGCTCTGCATCCACTTTCCATCCGCGCCTGCGTCCTCCTCCCCCGTCCGTTCCTTTCCGTGTTATCCGTCTGGTTATGCAAATTTTTGCCCCTTTTGAGAGCGGATAACAACGGATGGAACATTTTTCTCGTCCGCTGTGTCCTTTTTACAAACGTTTTGCATCCGTTGGGCAGTATGACAGGGCCTTTACTGGGGAACAAATAAGCTCCTTTTCCAGCTTCAATGCCTATGAAAAAGTATGACTAATCTCTGAAGAACAGAAGCTGAAAACTGGCAAGTTACATGACTGTAATAGCAATACCATTTAGACTTGTATACCACTTGACAGTGCTTTACAACTCACTCTAAGCAGCTTCACAGCATATTGCCCCCAACAATCTGAATCCTCATTTTACTGACCTCAGAAGAAGCAAAGGCTGAGTCAACCTTGAGCTGGTGAGATTCAAACTGCCAAACTGCTGGCAATTGGCAGTCAGCAGAAGTAGCTTGCAGTACTGCATTCTAACCACAGTGCCACCACAGGTCATAAACTGTACATTTACAGGCTTTGCTGCGAATGCCTGTAAAATCCTGGTCTAGACAAGTCAAAGAAACAAGGACAATAGAGATTGGGAATGTAGAATTATAAGTGAGCTGATGTTCAGAATGTATTCATCTCCCTAAGAAAGTCCAAAATGCTATCCTGTAAAGACGTACCTTCCTTAAATAGTCTGATAGCATGTTTTCAATATTATTAAGCCACATAAGCTTTTGTGAATGATAGTGCAGTTCATTAGATGCTGTGGAGGGCCAACTTGATTTAAGATTTAAATTGGGTTGAGTTGATAAGGAAGGGGAGGAGGTAGGGTGGTTATGCAGATTCAGTGTGAGACATGTTACAACAATTGAGTTATAATGTGTTAAAACTGCATTGTATATCTAAAACTTCTGAGGTAGGCCTGCATTTTTGAAGTATGTAAGATCAGCAATTGAGCAATTATGCCAATAAATGTTCTTTTTTTCAAAGCAGCTACTTTGATATCTAAAATCCCAGGAAACTGAAATGTTCTGTGATACTTAATATTATTTTTGAGTCATGATGTCAAATGTGTGTCATTACTTGCACAAAGTCAAATCCTTCTGCTCTCCTTTCTGGAAGATAATGACATATATAATATTGGCAAAAGAGCATGTGAAAATTGCTCTACTATTTTGTGAATTGATTGGGACCTAAGATTGTACTGTTGATGTAAATTTAGAGGCAAAGTAGACATCGGTTTTGCATAATGATTAAGGCACTAGGAAACCAGGAGACAATGAGTTCTCATCCTGCCTTAAGCACAATGCCAACAGGGTGACCTTGGAGCATTCATCCTCCCTCAGTCCAGCCCAACTCACAAGGTTGTTGCTGTAGGAGGAGGAAGGAGTATGAGGTATGTTTGACACCTTGAGTTATTTATAAAAATAATAAAGGTGAGATAAAAATAAATAAAAATAAAGTTGGGTTTGTGACAGGGCATGCCACTTATTTAAAGATAATTTTCTGTTATTTCTGATTGCTTGTGAGACTCTGTTTACACACTGATGATTGCTCATATGCAACTATGGGTCAGATACCTGAGAACTAAAATGTCCCTGGTCAGTATGAATTGTAGTTTATTAATAATATCCTTGAGTGGCTTGAACTGTGAACTGTAGATGACAATATGTAATGGAATGCACAAGTAACCTTGAAGAAAGGGGAATTTCAGATTTGTCTTAATTTACAATAAAGTAGACTTATCTCATCGAGTCATATTTTCTGTCTGATTTACTCAGGAGGGCTGACATCAATCTTGCAAGTCCTTAAGTACAAACTTCCACTTCTCCACTTTTAACTGCTTTTGCTCCATTAGGGTGATTCCTTCTTTAGTTTCTTCCTTTGACAATTAAGTGACTATGGACTCCTGTCCCTTGTCTGATTGTTTCCTATCCCTTCTCTCCTTTCCTCAAGGTCACCTATGCACTTCATTATACAGTCAGGGGTGTTCTCTTATTCTGTTACTGTGATCTATCTTTTAATAAATCCTCCCTGGGGATTGATTTGACTGTAATGATTTGTCTATTGATCTTACTAGGTGGATAATTCAGCATTCTCAGTGTCTGGTTTAATTCCATCAGTTGAACATCTTTATCCAGTGGGTCAGAATAAATGCAGTATATGTTAGGTTATTTAGCATAGCACCTGACTATAGGCAATAGGCTTTATGGTATGGAAACTGATAGGAAACATGTAGGCGTGCAGGGCAATTTTTAAATTTTCTATTTAATGTGATGTTTATATATTTAATTTCATTGTAGGTAGGCTAAAATTGATGGGAACTGGAAGTTTTGAGGTGAGATGGAATTTGAAAAGAGATTATTTCCTATATACCCTGTGAAGTTTGTTAGACACCGCAGTGGAAGAGATCACCCGGCGGGAACTGGCAGAGTTTCGACCACCCGCCTAGG
>BHFT01007256.1:0-24779 GCA_004320025.1 Laticauda laticaudata
TTGAGGTGGCCATTTCTGACCACCACTGCAACAGCCTTTGGGAAAGGGAGTAATGGCCAGCTGAGGAGGAGAGATGTGGCTCTCCTCAACCCTGCTGGTGGTCTCCCCCCTCTTCACCACTTCTACGGGATGGCTTTGCCCCAAATCCAGCTGGCTCGGGGTGCTCCAGTGGCAAGTATGGATCGAAACAGCACACGATCGTGGATTTCAGTCCGTCGCCGAAGGAGCTCAAACTGAAGTCAGATATCCAATCTCTTCTTAAAAACTTCCAGTGTTGGAACACCAACAACTTTTGGAGGCAAGTCGTTCCACTGATTAATTGTTCTAACTGTCAGGAAATTTCTCCTTGTTTCTAGATTGGTTCTCTCCTTGAATAGTCTCCATCCATTGCTTCTTGTTCTGCCTTTTAACTGCTTTAGAGAAGAACTTGACTCTCTCTTCTTTGTGGCAACCCTTTAGATGTTGGAACACTGCTATCATGTCAACCCTAGTCCTTCTTTTCATTTCTTCTCTCCCTCTCTCCCTCCCTCCCTCTCTCTCTCTCTCATACACACATGTTCCTTTAATATTGCAATGTAGGTCAGAGCTACCCATCTTTTTCTTTCCTGGCATCAGAGGTGGTATTCAGCAGGTTCTGACCATTTCTGGAGAACCAATAGCAGAAATTTTGAGTAGTTTCGAGAACTAGCAAATACCACCTCTGACTGGAGATTTTACAATATCCTTCCCCTGCCATGCCCACCAAGCCATGCCCACAGAACAGGTAGTAAAAAAAATTAATCCCACCACTGCCTGGCACTACGTATATCGAGATAGTACTCATGTAGTGACTGCTTTCTTTAGCAATCATTCACAGTTGCAATGTTGGTGAAAAGGTAACTTTAAGACCACTCTTTGTATTTATGACTGTCACAGGTCAATGAAGTAAATCAGGGCTGTCAAACTCCTGGCCCATGGGCCAGATGCATCATGTGCTGTCCACACCTATGCCCTATTTAGCAAAGGGGGGGAAAGTCCCGATATGTCACGTGATGCCACCATGATGACGTGTTTGACATCCCTGAAGTAAATGAAAGATCCAGCAAGATCGTAAGCATAGTTGCAGTTACACTTAACAACTAGGCTTAATAGTGAAATGGCCAGTTACAATTGTGATCACTAAACAAGTACTACCTGTATAAATAAATCTGTCCCTCTGTTAGATGGGCGAGGATTCTAACCTTCCCTATAGCTGTCTTTCCATGCAGTCCTCCAAATCCTTTTCTTCCTTCTCAGTCTTCCCTGCCCTCTAGAGTTCAGAATAAACTGGAGTAGGGGATCCTATATTATTAGGCTTTGATTAACAGCTTAAGGACCAAACACCATAAAGTGTCAAAGCAACCAATCCAGAAGAGAAAATCAAAGGGAAAATACATTGAAAGGGAACTTCAACAAACTAATATGAGTTTTCAAATTGTTCTTCCTGTTGCTGATTCTCATGCTTCTTGAAAATGCATAGTTGAAGCTTGAAACGTTTGTGGTTTCTGATCACTGAAAAAGGTCTAAAAAAACAAAACCCTAACAACTAGAGCCCACCCTTAAGGATTGTTCATATGATTTTGTTATTAGTTTTCTCTTGTGACAGCATATTCTTCTTCTTGTAATTCTGTTGCTTAGCTGACTATATGTACCAATAGAAATACGTATGTTATTCGGGCTGAATCTAATACAGAAGACTGCTGAAATTGATGGAACTTATTTCTGTATTGGGATGTACTGTGATCAGCAGGAATATATGGGCATGGAAACTATCTGTAAACATGTTGACAATTATGTAGAAAGGAAAGCTATTAAGCTTTTCATTTTCAATGTTAAAACACAACTTGATGGATAGATAATTATAATATACAAAAATTGATAATTACAATTTACAATATCATTAAATGAATCATGAAATGAGACTGACCTATGGAGTCCTTAATAAATTAGTCCACCATAAAATTTGTTCTGGGATTAGGGTAGTTCTTACTTCTCCTTATCATTTTATGTTGCATTATTCCAACAGAATAAGTCACACCACAAATCTCACAATAAAGTAATAGAAATAATGAAGCCTTCCATCAGGTGAGTCAAAGAAAAAACTGTCTATTTCACTCATATTATCCCCAAGCTGAGAAAAAAAACCAATAGATTTCTTATTATATTTTTAGATCTATTTATTATATATTTTTATCCATAGCTCTTTTCAATACTCTTTTGATTTAATTTGCAATAAGTTAACTTTTCAGAGGTATCTCTGGAGAGTAAAAAAAAAATCACGATGGCAGTACAGCCATGGAATCAAAGCCCCACTATTTTATTACATGCCAAATGTGCGCAACACATGTTTTAAAAAGGGTTGGAGCTTTGATTGCATGGTCATAGCCATCAAGTTGACTTTTTGACCTCTCATAGGGACATCCCTTACCCTTCTCCAACCTGGATGTTGGATTTCAACTCCCATATCTCTAAGTATCAATGGTCAATACTGGAGAAATTGAAGAGAATTGTAATCCAATTATAAGAATTGGAAGGACATATGGGTGGAATGCAGACATGGAGAGATCATCAGAAGAACTTGGTTTCTATTTCTATTCCTATAGGAGAATCACATCTTTCATGCATCCTAAGAAACTAGCTATGCATTAATTACATTGCTGTTCTCGTCAACTGACATAGCTTTCTGGATAGTTTGTAGATAAATGAATTCACCAAATAAGTGTGTGGAAACATTTACTATGTTAAGAAGAATACCAATTTCTAGTATCTCATACCTCCTCTTATGTATACATAGGTGGCAACCTGCATAGTTCCTTTTGAAGGGTCCTAAGAATCATGATAGAGCACTGGCCAAAATTCCTCATATTTTGAATCAAGGATGACTAGAAAGTTGCAGATTAGGTCTCCTCCAAAAGACATATAATTTCTACTCCCTATGACTCCCTGCTTCCGAGAACTTAAAAGGGACAATAATCAAAGTGATTATTACTTGCATCTGTCTCGTTGTGCTAAAAGAGTTATCTTCTCTTTAACTTACATACTATTGCGACACCAAATTCCCTTTTAAGAGCACTCAACATGGATCACATCTCAAGACTGAAAGTACACAAGGAAACATTTGCAGTTAGTAAATGAAAAACCATGCACCTGTTTTAAAAGGAATGGAACAATTAATCCTACTTCTTAAGGAGTCAGGACAAGTCACCATTCGGTTGATTGAATGAGCAAAAGTTGAATAACAGGTTATGTACGGCATTGACAAAACTTGTTGGCCAAAGCGTTATCTATGTTTAGCACAGACACTGCAGTCCACATACTGATGTGATTAAAGAATCAGGAACATATGAGGAAAACTTTTCATAATGTAATTCTTTGCTTTTTTCTTTGAACAGACAGAAAGTCTGTAGAGATTCTCAGTCATCCAGATCATGATTGTACCAAAGGTGTTTTTTCAGGAGGCAACTGGACTTTCTCATTTTTCCTTTTGAAGACATTTCACTTCTCATCCAATAAGCTTCTTCAGTTCTGACAGGATAGTGGAGAAGGGGATTTATATTCCTTGCAGAAAGCCGGTCATTTGCATCCTTTTAGGGGGTCGTTGAAGCACTAGGAGGTTTATCTGTGTTCTCAGGGTCAACAGAGTCATGTTCATGGTTCCAGTACCCTGAATTTTTTTCTTTGGAAATACATTCCTACTCCTACACTATTCAAAGGATGTTCATCCCAAATTGTATAGCTAAAAGTCTATACAGGTTCTCAGTCATCCACGTCATGGTTGTCCCAAAGGTGCTTTTTTAGGAGGCAAATGGACTTTCTTGTTTTTTCTTTGAAGACGTTTCACTTCTCATAGAAGAAACTTATTCAGCTCTGACAGGATAGTGGGAAACATCCCAGTGCTTCAATGACCCTCCAAAAGGATGCAAATGACCAGCTGTCTGCAAGGAATATAAATCCTTCCATCCCCTACTATCCTGTCAGAACTGAAGAAGCTTCTTGGATAAGAAGTGAAATGTCTTCAAAAGAAAAACATAAGAAAGTCCAGTTGCCTCCTGAAAAAGCACCTTTGGGACAGACAGAAAGATTAAAATGCAATCCATCCGTTTTTGAACTATTAGTACATTTTAACCATATTTTGTGGAAACCCCCCAGGTTTCCCACCCCCCAGGACTCAAAAGTTGGTGGGCAAAGAGCTACCTTTCCCATCCCTGCTATTGTAGAAAGTCATGGTTGTTTGCTCACCAAATCTGTAACCTCAGGGATCAAGCCAAAATGTGTATATGTAAAGTAACTAGATTCAACATAGAACTTGAGTCTCAAGCCTTAATTCATGTTCATTCAGGACCATCTCCTCCTCCTTGTCCTTCTCTTCCTCCTTCAAAAGGCAAGTTTGCTGTTTTAAGTTGGTAAATATTTTATATCTCACATTGCTGGAAAACCCACAATAGAGTTTGGGAGAGAGTCACTGTATGCAAATCAATGATCATAAAATTTTCCTCTTCTATTTCAGGAGGAGCCGGACAGAGAAGCTAAATTGTAACACACTTAGATCTTTCCTCCTGATCGTGGAATTATTTTTCAAAGAAATAAATCTTGGGAGATGTTTCTTCTTCCCTCTGGATGTTTCTTCTTCCTTCTGGATGTTTCTTCTTCTCCATTTGTGAGACTTTTAACAAATTCTTCAAAACCAGCAGCTTCCAGAGACTAGAGAGATGAAGAGTCTTCCCAGAGCAGTTTAAAGTGGCCAATAGAATAATATAATTTTAAATTTGGAAGGGATCATTGAGGTCGTCTAGGCTAGGGCTGTCAAACTCCTGGCCCATGGGCCGGATGCATCATGCGTTGGCCATATCCACAACCATTTTAGCAAAGGGGGAGGAAAGTCCCGATACGTCATGTGATGTCACCATGATGACGTGAGTTTGACATCCCTGGCCTAATTTCCAGTGTGGATATAGGAAAATGGGCACATCTACTTCTGTCCTCACTAGCAACCACATCAAGACCACTATTTTAAAAGCAGAATGCAAACAATATTTTTAGGCCACTCCTCTGAAGCTAGGGAGAAGGTGAAGCAGGTTGCCTTCAGAAGTTGTGGGAGCTTCATCATTGGAGGCTTTCAAAGAAAGACTGGATTGCCATTTGTCAGAAATGGTGTAGGATCTCCTGCTTGGGTGGAGAGTTGGATTAGATGACCCACAAGGTCCCTTCCAACTCTGTTAATCTAGTAAATCTGACAGATTTAATCTGTTAAATCTGTTTTTAACAGATTAAATCTGTTAGGTATGTCCTGAGGGTTTGGTTTAAAAAAAATCAAAATGGCGGCTGTAATGGGGATAATCAGGACTGCTTTTAATGTGGGTAACCCACATTATGCACACTGAAAACAGGTGGAGCTTTGTACCATCATGGTTACCAGGCTGATTTTTTTTGACTTTACCTGAGGATACCTTCAAGGAGACAATGACATGGAGATGGAATATTTTTTAAAAAAATGGTTCCTAAGGTATACTCCTGCTCTATTTTGGAGAACATGAACATGAACCTACAATGTTGCATTAGCACTAGTGTTAATGCAGTGTGTAAGGACACATGTTGAAGCGCTAAGAAAGCTGTTACCAAAGTTCAGTTCCCTTTTTTCAGTGAAGTGTCTAAAAGGCTCTTCATTCATGGTCATAGTAAAAAGGGTTTTCTGATGTTGTAAGCTAAAGGCTAGGTCACACTGGCCGACAGATGCAAAACGTATGCAAAAAGGACACAGCGGACGAGCAAATTTTTCAAGGGGGTGGCTCCATGTCCATTGTTCATCCGCTCCAATAGTGGCAAAAAATTGCAAAAAGACGAACGAAAAGAAAGGAAAGACGGAGTGGGTTAGTTGTGTAAGCAGGGTTCGATTAAGGGATGTTCATAGGAAGCCTAGGGGATGTAGTATAGGATGCAAACCGTTCACTGCTCATCCTTTCTTATTTCCGTGCTACTAACGCTGTGTAGACATTCCATGTACTTTTGTTTCCTCCTCTTTCCGTTTTCAGCTGCAGCGGATGTGAGTGTGCGAGTGACCCAGCAGGAGGTTGCAGAGAGGATACAGGGGACGTTTAACGGATGATGAAACGGACATAGAACGTTTGTTGCTCGTATGTCACGGATTACATCGTACACAGGGAAGATTCAATCCCGCTCAAAAGTTTGTGCGGAGCTCAAAACTTCTTGAGCGGAAAGACCTTGGAAGATGAATATAAAGACTTGAAAGAAGTTACAGAAAATGCACAGAGAAAAGATATTAATAAGAAACTGGATGTTAATTAGCATAAAATGGGAATTAATAGGGGAAAGAAGAACTGGCACAGAAAATCAGAAACTTAAACAGAATATTTTGAAGATGCAATAAACCAGGTAGATGGCTAGCATATAAATTGAGAAGGAGAAGGAATCAAAGAAAATATTGAAACAATAGTTGATCAGGCCAAGTTTATGTGGTAATAAGGAGAAAAAGAAAAATTATTCAAGATTTTTATGGGCAATTATTAAACAAGAGAATATTGATGAGGATAAATAAACAGTATTTACAGAATGCTAACTTACAAAGATCCTAAAGAGACTGAAGAATGTTTAGAAAGTAATATAACAATGAAGGAATTAAACGAAGCATTTAAGAGACAAAATAATGGGAAATAGCACCAGGTCCAGATGGCTTCCGGCGAATTCGTATAAAAAATTTCAAGAATCAGTTGAGCATTCCACTCTTTAGAAGTTATGAATGAATTTATGTTAAAGAAGATGATACCCAAAACATGGTCAGAGGCTTATATTACACTTATTCCAAAAGAAAGAAGGCTGACCCGCTGCAAATTAAGAATTATAGACGCTATTTCTTTATTGAATGCAGGATTATTAAAATCTTTGCTTCATACTAGCAGAAAGACTGAAAAAATATTAAATAATTTTATTCACTCAGAGAAAATGGATTTCTGCCAAAGAGCACAAATTGAGAGACAATATGAGAGTAATCTTGGATACCTTGGAATATTATGAGGCTCAATCCTGAGAAGCAAATGGCTTTGATTATTTCTAGATGCTCAAAAAGCTTTTGACAATGTGAATGGAGATTTATGTTGTTATCGTTGGAACAGATGGGTTTTGCCAGAAATTTAATTCAAGCAATAGAAGCCATATATATATAACAGACAGCAAACGTAATGATGGATGAGAATTTACAGATCTTATTAATATAGGAAAAGGCACAAGACAGGGTGTCCTCTATCTTCTTTGTTATTCGTATTGATTTGGAAGTGTTTAATAGAAATATTAGGGATATATAAAGTATAAAAGGAATGGAAAATTAAAAAAGAAGAATTTAAACTACAAGCTTTTGCTGGACGACTAGCTTTTATTCTGGAAGACCGCGTTTAGAAACTGCTCCAAAGTTTATGGAAAGATAGAGACATACGGTGAGATGGCTGGCTTGAAGATAAATAAGATAAAACAAAGATCTTAACAAAAAATATGTTATTGAGACAAAGAGAAGAATTGACAGATCTTTTGAAAATTCAGTTACAAATAAGGTTAAGTATCTGGGGATATATTTGACGGCAAGATGTAGCACATTAAAAGAAAATAATTATACTAAACTCAAAACAACAGATATTATAGATTTGAAGAAATGGGAAAACTTGCAATTGTCATTAATAGGGAGAATTTTCAACAATTAAGATGAATATTTACCTAGAATTTTAATTTCTCTTCAAACAATACCAATTAGACTTGGAAAAGATTATTTTGAAGATTTAAATAAAATCATGTAAAGTTTTATATGGCAAGGTAAAAGAGGGAGAATAAAGTTAAGCTTTTAAAGATTGCTAAGAATTAGGAAGGAGGTTTTGACTTGCCTAACTGGGAACTGTTAATTATCAACTGCAAGTTTGATGTGGTCAAGATGGATAACTTAAGAACATAGATTGTTAGACAATTTAGACAGGCCATGATTTACTGTTTGGGCTGGCATGCTTTTTTAATGGTTACATAGGGAACTAAAACACGGGGTAGTTTAGACAGACATTATACTACGGAGTCTTTGTGGGTTAAATTGGAAAAGATAAAAAAATGTATTTGAAAATTCACGTTTGGTTATCGACTATTGAAGCATTTTCCTTATCCTATGATTATAAAGGACGCAAGCAGTTAGATATTGGGGAATTGTATAGTATGAAAGGGTGACGTTAAATCGATCCAAAACTTAGAGGAACAACGGGTAAGTGAATTAGGTTTTCAAGTATTGCGCATGAAACTATTCAGATATGATGTAAGATTTTAAATGGAAGCATTCTATGATAAACAGACTTGATTTAGATAAGATACTCTGATGGGTGACTGATGCAGAAGTGGATTAAAATATTATATGGTTATTTATTGGAGAAATTACTTGAGAAGAAAGATACATTAAAGAAACTATGATTGTTTGGGGGAAAAATTTTGGATATGGGATTGATTTAGAGAAATGGCAAAATTATGGTCTCAAAATTATTAAAATGCAATGTCACAGGCATTATAAAGAAAACTTGTATAAGATGTTTTACAGGTGGCACTTCCCCCGAGCAAGAATAGCAAGAATGTTCAAGATAAATCTTGAAAAATGTTGGAAATGTCATCGATACCTGGGTCATGACTATCATATGTGGGTGGACTTGGTGAGGGAGCTAGAGAAAATATTGGATAAATTCACATATTGTTTGGGGAAAATGAAAAGAAACACATAGCTTGAAACAAGAGACTTTTTTTTATTGGGAATTTTACCTGACACATACACTAAGAATTGAATATTTTGATTGTAAATGTATTAACAGCGGCTTAGGATTGTATTATGCTAAATGGAAGAATGAAGAAATACCACTACAGGAACGAAATTCTTAAGACATTATAGAATGTGCTGAGTTGAGTAGATTGAGACATTTGAATATTAGAGAGCAGAAGATAACACAATTTTTATGAGAAATTTGAGGATCTTTTTAATCAATGCTTAGATGATAAATACGATAATAGAATTATCTTATCTATAAAGATTTTTTTTTAGGATTATTTGTTACGATTATTGAATTGTTTAGAATTAAATTTTTAAAGTATTGATTATTCCCATAAAGAATGAAAAGATTAGTTAATATCAGGAATATGGGATTGGATAAGATAACATTGTCATGCAATAATATTGTAATTGGACACTATAAAGATGAATGCACAAAAACTGATGAACCAACCGACACCCGGGAGATATATTGAGAATACATGTTTTTATGTCTTGTATGTTTAGTTTGTTTGTAAAAAATTAATAAATTCTTTAGAAAAAAAAAAACTTCTTGAGCGGGATGAAATCTCAGTGGACAGAATTGCTCAAAGGATAGAGCAGTTATGAAACACGTATGCACTGAGTACACAACGGATGCATAGCGTTTTTCACGGATGGCAACGCTTTTTTAACGTTTTTTATTCGCTCTTTGCTCTCCGTGGTGGCAGGTGTGACATGGGCTTAAACGTACAGGTGATTTCAGGTGATGTGGCATTATCCTTTAGTCTTATCAGAGGGTCTCAACTTGGCAACGTTTAAGACTTTGTGGATTTAAACTCCGAATTCTTTTAGCTAAGAACTGCAGATTGGAGTTGAAGTCACAAGTCTTAAAGTTGTAAGTTTGGAGACCTTGGTCGTTCATTACAAAAAACTCTTTTCATAAAATGCTTCTTTTTCTTTTTAAGAATGAAGCCAAACAGACAATTGAGATCTTCATCTTAGATATCAATTGCTCATGTGTTGACGAGGCAGATCACTAGCAAATGCCACATAGATCTTAACTGTTTTCCATACCATTTTTCTTGGTTCCAGAAATTACTTATCATATCATTTTGGAGTTGAAACACTGAGCATCCCAGGTTTATTTGTCATAGAATCCACTCAAAACAAACAGTTTGATATATAACTTGGCAATTGCCATTCTATATAATTCTTATGTACAAACAAGAGTTTGTACAGAAAAACAACACAGTTTTACCTTTAGCATCCTGAAGACTGGACAGATGTTCCAAACTGTAGAAAGATGAAAAATAAATATATTCAGAATGTAGGCTATATGTTGTTATTGCAGTGTGTTTTATGTCTTCTAAGGAAGAATCAATCATTTGTTACCTTCAGAAGGTCAGGTTAAATTCTGAAATGGCTTTTTCCATGTATATTCTTCAGGCGCAATGATACAGGCCTTGGTCTTTTTTCCCAGCTTGAACTATTGCCAGAGACACTGGAGGTCATCTCTGCACTAGAAATACATCAACGTTTGAAAATTCATATTTTCCAAAAGCCAAAACACAACTTCCTTGAATTTTTCAGAGGTGGAATGTGTTTAAAGTCGGCGGTCCCCAACCTTTGAAGCTGCAGCTCAGCTGGGGGGGAAGGGGAACTGAGCCATGTGAGCATTGGCACAGCTTGTCAACTTGTAAGCATTCCTATGCTATTTTTGAATTTGCCATAGCGTGGGGGAGACATGAAAGAACAGTACGGCATTTAAAACCAGACGTGCATTCACACTTATTTACAAGAATTGTTAGCCTAGCTACCAGACCTTCTGCTCATCGAAATCCTTCATTGGAGAATGTGATTGATGACACCAGCCATGAGGAATCTGATTATGACACACCCAGGGGGAGGGTGGAAACAGGGTCACAGTGACTGTAATTACATGTGGCAGAGTTGGCTTCATATGGGTCAATGCCACAATTGTAAGGCCCCTGTCACACTGCACTCAACGGATGGAAAGAGGATGTAACAATGGAGAAAAACACTTGCCATACATTGTTAAACGCGATGCTTTCTGTTCTGTACTCAGTGCTCCGTTTTCTTCCTCTCTATCCGTCCAGTATCCGTCTATTTGAATTCCATCCGCTCAGAAGGTTTTGAGCTGCTCAAAACTTTGAGCGGAAATGTATCGCAATGCATCCCGTTCTGGCATCCTCTAGGCATACGGGGGACATCTGTTCTGCATCCATTACGCGTTCTGCTATATCGCTAGCCAATCCGCTGCGCATCCACGCAACTCAAATCCGTTCCAGCGGTAAATGGACGCAGGGAGAAAGCGGAACGGACATGCAAGCGTTAGTAGCACGGACGGAGAAAGGATGAAAGCGGATGTGCAGCTAATGCATCGCATCAGATCCGTACACATCGCGCTCTGGCATCGCTTGCATCCTCTACGCATCCGCTCTGCGTTCCTCGCTCGCATCCGCTTCATCCGCTATGATCCGCTATGGCATCCGCTATGCATCTGCTCTGCATCCTCTTCCATCCGCTAGGCTTCCGTTCGCATTCCGCTTTCCATCCGCTCTGCGTCCTCCCTGCCGTCCGTTCCTTCTCGTGTTATCTCGTCTGCTTATGCAATTTTTGCCTCCTTTTGAGAGCGGATAACAACGATGGAACATTTTTCTCATCGCTTGTGTCCTTTTTACAAACGTTTTGCATCCGTTGGGCAGTGTGACAGGGCCTTTACTCCTTATAAATCTTTTGGATTCTTTTGTAGCTTGGCTCGAGGTTCATCATTTAATTAGGGCAATCGCCAGAACCCTGACACAGTGTTTGTGTGAGTGGTGGGCCAGGGCACACACACACAGCACTTGTACAAGCAGTAGACTGGTGTGAGCAGCGGGCCACTGCACAAGAGTACCTGCTGGCCCTCTGCTCCTGCAAGTTGAGCTGCACATATGCACTTGTGCATTTCAGTCAGCCATTCACACGGCCCAATTCCAAATAGGCCATAGCTTGGTAGTGGTCAAATGGCCCTGGGGTTGGGAATTCCTGTTTTAAATCATTAAAAGTGTCTTCCTTTCCCTTTATTTGATTAATAGGTAGTCCTTGACTTCTGACTAGTTGTTTAGCAACTGTTCAAAGTTATGATGGACTGTGAAAAAGGAACTGTATGACCTGGATTTGAAGCTCTGACATCTGCCAACACCCCTGCTATCATTTTACCACATGTTGGGCACTCCATAACCAGCCTGCATTTATGGTTGTTTGCACTGCCCCAATGCATGTGATCACGATTTATGATTTTTGCCAAAAACCTGGCATTTACCTAACCCCAATAGTTCCACATTTAATTTGAATACGGCCAGTTTAACACACCAGTTAGTTCTCTAAAAACCACTCTATTAACTGTATTTTTTCTATTTTTGTACAAATCAGGTATTCTATGAAGAACGGTTGCAGGAACTGGCTATGTCTAGTTTGATGAAAAGATAACATAATATTACAAGAGCACACAATAGAAACAAATTCAAGGTAAACCACACCAAATTTGATTGCAGGAAATACGACTTCAGCAACAGAGTGGTCAATGTCTGGAATACTCTACCTGACTCTGTGGTTTCTTTTCCAAACCCCCAAAACCTTAACCTGAGACTGTCAACTATTGACCTCACCCATTTCCTAAGAGGTAGGGGGTGTGCATAAGCTCACCAATGTGCCCACCGTCCCTGTCCTATTGTTTATTTTTATTTTTCTTATATGTATCCATTTCATGCATTCATAACTATGTTTATACTTATACCTGTTATCTTATAATCACTTGACAAAATAATTAAAAAATAAATAAGGACTAGGGGTGACATGATAGCAGTCTTCTAATATCTCAGGGGCTTCCACAAAGAAGAAGGAGTCAAGCTATTCTCCAAAACACCTGGGTGGAAACTAATCAAGGAGAGAAGCAACCTAGAACTAAGGAGAAATTTCCTGACAGGTAGAACAATTATCGGTGAAACGGCTTGCCTTCAGAAGTTGTGTGGGTTCCATCACTGGAGGTTTTTAAAAAGAGACTGGACAGCCATTTCTGCAGAATGGTACGGTCTCCTATTTGAGAAGGAGGTTGGACTAGATAAAAAATTTCCAAGGTCCCTTATAACTCTATTATTCTATTCTGTTCTATAAACTATAACATGATTATTAACTTATTTTGGATTAAATGTTATCTGCCTATGGAGAAACAGTCTGAGACTTAAAAATGACGTATGGATGAACAGATACAGTAATATGGTTGGCATTAGAATTTGTAAACCAGGTATACTTAGGTTAATAAATATTGAAAATATAAGGCAGTGTGCCTTATATCTTCTTGTCCTAACTACTACCCGGAGCCTCAGTGGCGCAGTGGTTAGAGTGCAGTACTGCAAGCTACTCCTACTGCAATTTGGCAGATCAAGTCCCACTGGCTCAAACTTGACTCAGCCTTCCATCCTTCCAAGGTCGGTAAAATGAGGACCCAGATTGTTGGGGGCAATAGGCTGACTCTGTAAACGGCTTTGAGAGGGCTGCAAAGCGCTATAAAGCGGTATATAAGTCTAAGTGCAATTGCAATTCTGCAATTTATAATCTGTAACCACAGATGTCCCTACCCATTAGTGGTTTCACAAGAGAAAAACAACTATCTTTACAACCTCAACATGCATAAGAACTATAAGTAAAACATATACCCCTCCCACATCCTTCCTTTCCCAAAAGCTTCTCAAAGCATGTTAATATGTCTTACCTTCTGTGAACTCGAGCAAGAATCTTAGAATCTTTTGTCCAGGTAATGGTGGAATCTGAATGAATTTCTCCAAACTGGCAACATAATTTGATATTTCCAGAGAAATCAGGAAATAAATCTGCATGGATTTTCCTCAGTAGTTTGGGTGCTGAATATTTTTTTTAAAAAATGATGAGTTATTTGGGATGAACATATGTACAGTAGCATTTTAGCATTAATTTGCATATTATATATCGATCAGTCCTTGAGTAATTTCAGTTGACTATATTGTTTTGGGGATATATATTTATTCCTTAACAATATATTGAGTTTAGAGAAAACATTAATATTTTAGAGCAGGGGTATCAAACTCGCATCATCATGGCAGCATCACAGGTTGTATTGGGACATTTTCCCCTTCATTAATCTGGGTGTGGCCGTGGCCAGCGTGTGACACATCTGGCCTGGGGGCTGTGAGTTTGACAACCCTGTTTTAAAGTGTTCTCTTTAATTCAGAAAAAATAAAATCTGGCATGTTACTCTTCAGCATCCTTGTCTACTGTCTTGCTGCCCAAACTATAACTTGTGAAGTATGACAGGAACTGTGTCCAACACAGCTAGAGGATACCACAATGCGAAGAAAATTGACCTAGATCAGTGTTTCTCAAATTGTGAACTTTAAGGGGTTTGGGCTTCAACTGCCAGAATTCTGGGAGGTTGGCTACCATGGCTGGCTGGGGAATTCTGGGAGTTGAAGTCCACACATCATAAAGTTCATAAGGTTGGGAAACACTGACCTAGGATATAGATAAGACTGCTAAAATTGTTCCTTTAAGACTATTAAAGTTCGCAGACAGAAGAATAATTTCAAAATGCAATGAAGCTGTGGTCTCTGCAGACTAAGGAACCTAACACTGTCATTAAATCAATTTAAATCTCATTTAAATCTGAACCCCATACTTGTATTTTTTAATCAAAAAAGAACATGTTTATGCAACTCGGTGGAGATTCTAGTTACTGCATAACCGATCTGTGGAGAACTGTTTTGCTGTGATAATGAAAGTATACAGTACTTGGGATAGTTGATCAACCAATGGCAACTCCTACATCAAAGGTGACCCACAGATTTTTAAGGATAAATCCTAGAGTTCCCCCACAAATAGCCACTGAGTTATAATTTTAACATGACAAATGGAAGGAGGCATTTAATACAAAGGAACAAAAGGGTATACATGTGTTCTGAATTCCAAGTTTCTAATTTAAAATGCCCATTATGAGTTCAGATTAGTCCTCCACATGCTCAACAGCTATTTTAATTATTTGGGGAGTATTTTGATCTCGAAGCAAAGTATTCCAAAACTAGGGGAGGAAAGCTATTTTAAATTCAAATTAAATTTTAAGCTATTTTAAATTCACTTCCACAACAAGGCTGTTTTGCCCTTGAAACAACTTTTTTCAAATTTCAGACAATGTGTGCTGAATTTAAAATGCATTGCATTTCGCTAATGAGGACAAATCATATTGACTGAGGTAATAAATTCAAGTTAATTAGTTAGAAAAACAGCTCATTTTGGAGTGCAGCTTATGCTCCACTGCTAAAGGGCCCTTGGTGTCCCAAAAATTGCATCTCAGTGTTTCACTGATTAAATAATTTGGGATTTGGAACAGTTCATACCTTAGAGAGTAGAGTATAGAATAACCAGGAGACAACCTCAGAATTTGTATTTGGCATCTTTACTTACAAACATTTTCAGGAAGCAACAACGTCTGCCAGATATCTAGGGGAATCGTCACAGGGAACTACTGTTGATAAAAAGAATACTGACAAAAAAAAAACACATCTCATTTTCTAGACATACCTTTGTTGTCCTTTTTGCATAACATTTTCTGTTCTTCTCTCTTCTCCTCCCTTGAAGTTAAACTGACCTCTGTTCTCCAGCTAGCATCATTACAGATATTTTCCTTTGTTTCAAGGCATGGTTTCTTGGGTACCTTAGACATCATGTTGTTCGTTGTTTCATGCCCATTCTTCATGGTATCAGCACTTTTTTGAGGTGACAATGGCTTGGAGACTTCAGAAGCTTCTAGTGATATTGCCCTCTCATTTTCTAATGCAGAATTACCTCCCTCATTTGTTCCTAATGTGCATGGCTGAGTTTGGACCAGGGGTAGTGCTTTTTCAGAATGACAGTTGTCCTCAGAAGCACAAGGCAAGGGCCTCTCTAAAATCCGCATTCCACGCTCAGATGAAATTTGTCTCTCGTCATCTGTGAAGGCTCTGCTTTGATTGGGGTCAGTGGTTGTAACTGTACATCCACTCTCTAATCTTCCAACCAGAACAGCAGCTTGTTCATTGTAAAATTCCATGAATGGAGGCATACAATCTGAGTACTCATGCCAAGAGCACATTGATTCTGCATCAAGGAGTGCCCTCATGTAAGGCTCTACTTCAACTTCCCCCAGGTCATCTTCAACCAGCTTTTCAGTTTCCTTGGTGTCCATTTCATCTGGCATAATTTTGCTCTGACTTTGTCTTTCCATTTTTTGATACTCACCATGACTCACCATGATAGGATGCCCTTGTTCTGAATCAAGCAGAACTCTCATATAAGGCTCTATTTCAGCCTCCTCAAAATCAGGTGCCACAAGCTTGTCCTTTTCTTTCTTGGACTGTATTACTTCTTCATTTTTGTTTTCTTCTGTGCCTTTGTACTTATTTTTCAGTGATGTCATTGCCTTTGCATCCATGCTGCTGTCCATTTGAGACTGGATGGATTCAGTTTGCCCAACTTGTTCAGATAACGCCAGTATATCTGCATTGCAACTTTCTGATGCTCTTTTTAGGTTACTTATATCCTGACCCTGCAATGTTAAATTCCCTATCCCATTATTCTGGATCTTTTGGCATATGCCATAATCCTCACTGCTGGTAATTGTTGAAGCCTGCACAGTGTTTGAACCTGCTGATGTATTCATTTCAAATGGAGAGCACACCAGATCCAAGCCCAAGCTTTTCATGCTCTCATCCAAATGTTTTGCAGGAGCAGAATTCTTCTCTGATGCTAATTGTTGGGAATTGTGTGGTGGCAACTTTGAGACATGTAGGGATTCCAAGAGAGTTGGTTTCAGACTTGCAACACAGTCTGTGCAATTTTGACTCACACTGGTTTTAACATTTTTGCTAATTTCTAACAGTACCTCAGTGAAAAATCTAACTTTGTATGATGCTGTGAATATTGGCTTCAATGAATCTCTCTCTTTGTTTTCTTGGCTCGTTGTCTCTAATGCTTGCCAATCATTTTTAGGTTCAGTAGCTATTAGTGAATTAGACTCCGGAATGTGGTAGATGTGATTCTGTGCATCAGGTACAGCCTTAAAATCTCTATTGTTACTCTTTTTGTGATAAATATCAAAACTCCTATCTCTTTTTGCATTCATTTCTGACCTACTTTCTTTTCCCTGATTTTCTTGCTTGGCACTTCTATTGATTGCCGTAACAGAAATTGGTTTTCTACTTATTAATGGAGCTATAATTTTCCCACAGAAATTTTGAGATGAATCCTCTTTCAATCGACGATCATTTATTCTTGACTGAATTACATGACTTTGATGTTCTTTCAAAGCTACCTCATTAGCTTGCTTTACTATGTGGCCACTTACCCAATTAACCTTCTGTTCAGTAGAAGAGAACTGGCCAAAATTATTAGGAAGCTGTTTTAATAAAAATTCTTGACTCGGTTCTAAAGGGTTGTCTGGAGCGTCTATAAATCTATATGTAGGTTCTTGTTCACAGCACTGGAAAGCCTTTTCAGTCAAAACTGTGTCTTCATGATAAACAGATTTCTGGATGGATCCATGGTTAACATGCTGGGCTTCACACTGCTTATTTGGGTATTTTCTCTTTTGGAGTTCGCTCCTTATAAAGTAAACAGATGGCTTTTCTCTTTTATGTTGAGAAACGGAGCACAGATCTATGGAATCTGGTTCCACAGGTAGCGTCATGGACTTGACCTTGGATGTATGGCTATATGCTCCATGTGTTTTTAGCAAGCTAAGGCCTTTCATCTCTGTTGTCAATTCCGAGACATGCTGATTATCTTCGGTTAAATTTTCTGGCACATGCTGCCTACCACTTACATCTGAAGTAATGTTCAGTCCTCTGACCTCCTTGGCACTAGCAGTCTCAGCTGCTACCCTCTTAACCTCCCTGCTGGTGCAACTGAAATCATCATCCCAGTCATCATTCTCATACAGAAGTCTCTTGGAGAGCTCACACATTGTTGATATACCAGCATTTCGGTCCTTAAGTTCTGTAGATTCCAGGATGCTCTGGAAATTTTCTTTGGATGGATGTCGAGTCCTAGGAATGTCATGGAGTATTTTTATTCTGTTGAGCTCAAGGGGTTTTCCTGCACATGCCTCTTCCATTTGAACATCAAGCATGGACACCGGAATATCACATAAGGCATCGGGGCAATCATAGCTTGCCCTGTTATCCACCATTGGGAGATGAGGAATTTGATTCCAGCCTGGCTTCTGCTCTTTAGCCTCATGAGTTTCACCCTTTCCATCAAGAGCTACAGAGTTTTCCAAAGTCACATTGTCTGTCTGAAATCCAGTTTTCCTGTGGACCTTTGGCAAAGCAGAATTTTTAGCAACTCCATGAGAAGGTGTAAGAACAAGTATCTCATGCACTGTAGGATCTGTTATAAATAGTTCTTCATCATTGCTGATTGACGCTGATGTTTCAGCATTGATTTCTTGCTGCTCCGTCTAGAAAAAACAGAATAAAAACAAAGAATGAAGGAGGCACATAAAAAATTCAGTATTAGGCTAACTGACAAGAAAGCCAATAACAGAAAAAAAATTATAATGCTGAATCATAAAGGGACATTGTTCTACTTATCTTCAGGAATGACCCATGAGTTTATTGTATAAGAAAATTCTTGAAGTTAGGTAAGGCATTAAGATTTGGTGCAAAACCTATCAAAATTTCGCAGTGTTTATCTTATACCCTGTTGTATTGAAACTCTGCAACTTTTTAGTACATTCAAACAAAAGTTAAGCACTTTAGCAATCTTTTCCAAATAGAATAAATTTAATCCTATAAAGAAGCTTTTCTTTACAATCAGTAGGACTACGAGCATGTTTAACTCTGACTAACTCATTCCCAGACTTTTATTATTTTAGTCCAAGCCATGCTGAATGTAAGAAATATTTTGAATATACAGTAATATTGAAGCAAATATTTGAGTGAATCTTTTTTGAATAATTATCTCATCTATGTGCACATAAGAACCTGTGAAGCAGGAAATAGCCTTGGCTGATCTTGAAAAAATAAGTGGAGTTGGACTCAATGTGCAATTCTTCAAGAAGTATTAGGGCTTAGATTAAAATTCAAAAGTTGAGGAACCATCTCAAGAGAAGAGAATCGCAAACTGTGCAATTGTTGTCAAGAAAACTACATGAACGTGTCTATGAACTCAATGGGCCACTTGAGTTCCACTCAAAGAAGTCTTCTTGACCAGAAGTTGAGCACAAACAACAAGATATTTTATTTAATTGTCATTTCATTTTCAAGGCCAACCTACTCCAGAGCAACTCGAGGCTGCCTTCGGATAATAAAAGATATAAAGTAAACCAAAGGAACTCAACCACTATTCTAGCTTAAGGTATGGGAGGATAACTAAGTCTCAGTTTAGAAAAAGTCAAAAGGGTGGGAGCAATATGAATTTCTAGGGGTATATTTATTCCATGGGGCAGGAGGTCTCACTGAAATGGTACACTTCCTAGGTCCCACAAGATGACGCTGCTTAATTGATAGGATCTGGTATGTGCCTACTTGAGCTGATCTCACCTGATAGGCCTAAAGGCAGGGAGACATGTGGTCCTTTGTGAATGTGACATGAAGGTCTTTAGATGCCAACATTTTGAAAGCCCGTTGGCAACCGGTGCGGCTCATGAAACAATGAGAACACAGACATACCATGATGCATCCATCAATGCCTATAGCACTTCATTCTAAACCAGCTGTAGCTTTTAAATAGTCTCTAGAGCAGGGCTGTCAAACTCGCAGCATCATGGTAGCATCACATGATGTATCAGGACTTTTTCCCCCTTCACAAAACTGGCTGTGGGCATGGCCAATGCATGATGCATCCAGCCTGGGGGCCACGAGTTTGATAGCTCTGCTCGACAATAATTCAACATAGAGCACATTTTAGTAATCCATTTGAGAGGGATCTCATCATGAGTGATGTCTGAAGATTTTCCCAGATTCCAGAAATAAAATGGTTAGCCTAGTTAATCAAAATAGCCCTCATATTCTTTTTGTGTGCTATAGATTTATTCATGCCCAGCTTAATCCTGGTTGCTATCATTCTGGCCATCAAGAAAATCTTAAACCTTTCCAGCAAATTTTCAGGAAAAGAAGAGTTCTATGCTATGTGTATCATGTTCTATTTTCTATATTTTATTTTGTTTCACATAGGCTAAGTTTGAAATCTATTAGTACAAACAGATTAGACTTTGATTAAAATAAAGAGGATTCTTAATTTCCTATTTACTTCTAAAAAAAATTCTCTAATTTAGAAATACATTCCAAAAACAGAAGGTGTAGCCTCAGGTTATTTATTCAATTATATTTCATTAAATGATGATGGCCTCATTTAAAAATTATTTAATTTTGTGCAGTTTATTAAGTACATAGTCTAATAAATTCTATCTTCCTTTATCTTTTATTTGTCTCTCTTCCTCTCTCTCACACACAAACACATAATCACCATTTCAATTAAAGGCCTTAACGGCCCAGTCCCACTGCACTTACGGATGCAAAGAGGATGTAAAACTTTAAAAAAAGCTTGCCATCCATTGGAAAACACTATGCATCCGTTGTGTACTCATTGCATACGTGTTTCATACACTCGTCATGTTTCATACACTACTAATCCGACTCGAGCATCTGTCCCATATTATACCGCACAAGAAGTTTTGAGCTCACAAAACTTTGTGAAGGATGAACTTTTCCGCATGTATGATATAATCCACGACATAAGAGCAACAACGTTCTATGTCCGTTATCATTCCGTTAAAGCTCCACTGTATCCTCTCTGAAACCCTCTGGGCATCCCCCCAACTCACATCCGCTGCAGCTGAAAAGGAAAGAGGGAGGAAACAAAGATACACAGAACGTCTACACAGTGTTAGTAGCACGAAATAGAAAAGGGATGAGCAGTGAAGGTTTGCATCCGATATACATTCGCGCGGCGATCCCTTTCTTTCCTTTAGGCGTACGTGATACATCCGCTTCATCCGCTATGTGTCCGCTTCGCAATTATTCCCCAGCCCTTCGGAGGTGTTCATCCACTTCCATCCACTAGGCTTCCTATGAACATCCATTTAACATTCCCGCTACATACTACCCGACGTCCATTCTTTCCGTTTCTGTTTACGCAAATTTTTGCACTTTTTGGAGCGGATACAATGGATGGAGCCACCCCTGAAATTTTGCTCATCCGCTGTGTCCTTTATGCATACGTTTTGCGGTCCATCGGCCAGTGGGACCGGGGCCTTACCTAATGCAAAAGTGTTTTTATGTGAAAGTCTATGGAGATTCTCTCAGAGTATACTTCATAATGGAATAGAGCATGGTAACAAGTCAGCCAATGAACAGGCATAGCAAACAAATCAGCCAATGAGGAAGTTTGGAAACTGAAACTAGAAGTAGCCTAGGCATGGCTCTATATTAAGCTCTGCAACTCTGCAGCTATGTTGAGCTCTGAGCCGTGTCTATTGAAATGAAACTGCTTCCTTCCTCTGCTTGCTTGCTGAACTAAGTGAAACTGATGTTTGTTTCTGAGCTACTGAGGTTATTTGTAACCTGCTTCTGTTGAGTTCTGCTCATGTTGGAGAAATCTACATACAACTGGTTTGTTAAAATTCTTACTTTTATTATGTTGAAGCATCAGCCATCTGTGTTTATTTTTCTGGCGCTGAATTAATGCTGCAAAACTCTGAATAGATTCTCAATCATCCAGGTCATGATTGTCCCAAAGTTGATTTTTCAAAAGTGCTCAGAGCTGAAGAAGCTTCTCATATGAGGAGCAAAATGTCTTCAAAGAAAAAACAGAAACTCCAGTTGCCTCTTGAAAAAGCACTTTTGGGATTTTTATGTGAAAAAGTTATGTACTGTATATATAATGATCTTCTCTCAAGACAACATATTTTGACAACATAATTTCTTTACTTTATAATCCACAAAATAGTATGCCATAATAAAAACTTTCTTTAAGATGCCACACGATTCTTACTTTTTGCAACAACACAGGTTAATTCACTCTCTACAGTCAAAGTTCAATGTTAACTTTCTGCAAAAGTCAGCTTCGTTTCTGGTTGCTTAATGAGACGTCTACTTAAATTTTGCTTAACCTTTTAGTAAATATTTGGAAGCTTGCTAACATCATCTGATCAGTCTGCCTACTCTGCTGGGGGTGGCAGAGTGAGAAACGAAAATGGGCAGCTGACCCTTGTACAAACTCAATTCCCCACTGAGCACCGACCATGCTTGATGTGATTTGCAAGCATATTGTACAGGGACACATTTATATTTCAGCCCTTCACTCTGGGTCAATCTTTTCTAATCCAGCAATTTCCTTTATTTTCCTTTATGTAGGTTGTACATTATTTCAAGTTCTCTGAACTATGACATAAAACATCTATTTGCAAAGTAGCCTCTGCAAGACATTATGGCAAAAGTTGGCCAGGTTAAAATTGGCTTTGACTTACTGTAAAATTAAATGCCTTCAAAATTACACAGTGGTGTATTTTAAATATTTTTACCACCGGTTCGGTGGGCGTGGCTTGGTAGGCGCACTTTGCACACACGGACACACTTTGCACGCATGCGCATGCCAAACACGCACTTTGCAGAGGCCTAGAGGCATTTTGAGTCACCTCCTGCAATCCTGCACTCTCCCTGATGCTTCAGCAGCTGCCGTGCAGCAATTGCTATGCCGTGCAAAATAGCTGCGCTTTAAAACCAGGACATAAAGGTTAATATGGGAGCCCAGGTAGGCGGATGGACCAAACACACAGAGTCGGAGAGAACCATTTCGGTCTCTGCTGCTCATCGCCCCTACCGACTTGGCTGAACCGGACCAAACCGGTAGAATACCACCACTGGCACCTATCGTATTTAGTTACCAAGATTAATTCAAATATATGTAATCATTTTCTACTTAATCAAAAATTACAATTGTCAGGCTCTTTGACATCTGCCTGAACCAAAACTAACATTTTTCCATACATGACTCTTAAGAATCTCTTATATCAAGAAAAAAAGATAGGGCTGCAAGAATTCCAGCAACTTAATTATTTCTCATCTGAAAATCAATATATGCCTACACAAGTACTCTTCCACTTACGACCACAATTAACAGATAACAGATAATCAGAGTTGGAAGGGACCTTGTAGGCCATCTAGTCCAACTCTCTGTCCAAGTGGGAGACCCTACACCATTTCTGACAAATGGCAGTCCAATCTCTTCTTGAAAGTCTCAAATGAGTCCAACATTTCTGTTGCTAAGTGTGAAAAGTTGTTAAGTGAATTTTGGCCCATTTTACGATCTTTCTTACCACATTTGTTAAGTGAATCATAGCAGTTGTTAAGTGAGGAACAGGACTGTTAAGGGAATCCGGATTCTCCATTGACTTTGCATGTCCAAAGGTCGCCAAATGGCGATCACAAATGGCGATCACATGGACATTGCAACCATCATAAACATGAGTCAGTTGTCAAGCATCTGAATTTTGATGCTGCAATGGTCTTAAGTGTGAAAAATTGAATTTTTTTTCAGTGTTGTTCTTTCTGCTGACAACTCTAAAAGACCAGAGAAATATTTTTAAGTTGACACTAACTTTGAACAGTCACTAAACGAACTGTTGTAAGTCAAGGACTACCTGTACAGATTTCTTTGAATCCCCAAAATGCAGTGTGCTTTTTAAAGGAATATGTACAGTTCACTTGAAAAAGAACTAAGTAGAACATATCTCTGATTTATTCCTTTTTTCCAATTCCATCCACATTTCTATGCTGCTACAGCTTTATAAATAAAACACTAGGAACTCATCTGCAATTCCTCTTCTGGCTAGCTATTTCTGTGTGATTACAAAAAAAGGAATCAAAAGACCTTTATACTTCAGCATAGTCAGAGTCGAGGAGAAAAACAGCCTATCCCGTTACCTCTTAATCATGTTTGAAACCTGCCCTTGTGAATATTTGTGACATGACCTTCATCATCCTTGAAACTCGTTGAAAACTCAACAGTGCTCATCCTGAGTTAATTTTGGAGAGCTATCTATCGGGAACTTGGATTGCTCACTGTAACAACTTCTTCTCATCACAGCAATAAAAAAAAAGAAACACAGAGAAGAATCTGTAGGGCTTGTTGAAAGTGTGGGAAGCCCAGCTCTATCCCCTCTCCGAAGAATGAAATATTTTGAGGAATATATATTTTTTTAAAAAGGCAAGATAAAATATTTCCCTTAAAAGAGAAATAAAAAATGTTAAGGGAGACTCAGAGCTCCAACTCCCTGCTCCCAAGCAGATACTGAGCTGGGCTAGTTTTTCGAAATGCAGATTTGGTAATGTAGCAAAGTTTGAACAAAAGCAGAGGTGATAGGATTAGCCCTCACTCAAGATCCAAACCAGGACAAAGCCATTAAGCCATAATATGGATTGCCCCTTTCAGAACACAAGCTTCTTCAGTGGACCATCTCAGTTGCACCACCCCTCGCAAACTTCAACCAAATTTAGCTCAGACAAACACCTCGGATTTGTACCTGAGAGCCAGCTATGACCTCTGCATAACCCCTACATGGCCCCATGAGAATCTGACAACAGCGAATAGAATGCATGTTCTTGCCCAGGAACAGAAAGCTCAAGTGCAAATCCCAAGAGAGGGTATAAATACTCCTGACTCTCCATTCCATGTGGACAGCTATAGCAGAATCACACTGCTTCATCAATAAATGGACCCTCCTTCCAATCAGCCTCCAGCCTCCATGTTGTCTTCAGTGCCTTTCTCCTGGCTTGGAACGGGACTTGGATATTTCTTCCAACAAAAGAATGCTAAAACATTACAGGAAGCCCTCGACTGACATAAGCTCGTTTAAGGCCCTGTCACACTGCCCAACGGATGCAAAACGTTAGTAAAAAGGACACAACGGATGAGAAAA
>BHFT01007258.1:0-53347 GCA_004320025.1 Laticauda laticaudata
AGTTTGAGACACACTTCCTTATTCAATTCAATGGGCCATCCAACATGGCTTCGGTTCTGCTCACAGTTACTAACACTAACCATGGACTGTAAGAGGAACCATTTTGCTGACCCTGGGTTAAAATAAGATTGACTATTCCTTTATAATGGGAGTGGATCATGGACTAGAAAGAATGATTATAGTTTACAAGAAAGGAGAGACATTTGATAAGAAGGATAGATATGAAAGGAAAAAAGAGAGAGGCTGCAATGTCATTGGCATTAGGAGAAGGGACAAACTGAAATGATGGGGTTTTGTCCATACAGTTGTTAAAAGGTCAGATTTGGCTCAAGGACACTTAACTGTGACCAAAACCAAAAAATCTGAGAATTAAAATCTGACATGTTTGGAGGTCATCAGGTTTTCTCCTTTCTTCATAATATTAAAGAGAGAGAGAGAGGGAGGGAGGGAGAGAGAGACAGAGAGAAAGAAAGAGACAGAGAGAGAGAGAAAAAGACAGAGAGCTTGTGACTCCAAATCAGTGATGAGTTGTGTGGGAAAGCACCATTCAGAATGGGGAAATGCACTATTATTTTGCAGGGATAAAATATCACACACACTGCTGAAATTCATCCATGTGTTTCCCATGGTGCATGGGTATGGTTGCTGTAAGATCCGCAAATCAGCTTTCAGCGGCAAGAAAATGACTGAGAATGTGCAAGAAAGGGAGCACCTGCTTGTCATCTGTGGGAAATTTCTAAAAAAAAATGTATTCTGTTCCCAGGGTAATTTGTCTGACTAGCTCTAATAAAGCAGGATAGCCTCAAGAAAAGATACATGGAATTCAAGCACAGTAGGACGTTCCCAAGTGAGCGTGTTTTTGGGAGAATTTTTCTTCTGGTGGACATTCTTTCTCAGATAATATGTATTGATGCAGTGGGGTTATACCAAGGGCATATTTGCATTACAGGAAATCCCTTTACTGTTTTGTGTCATTTTGGAGCATAAGCATTATAGCACATTTTTCTTGTATGTGCCAGTTCTTTGCATTTTAATACACATTTTCCCACTTATACACAGTACGCACATTTTCATTGTGTTGGATTTCTCTTGGGATGAGACTGACCCAAGGGAGCAGTACTAAATTAGCTTCATAAAATAAGCACAAGGAGAAAAAACTGAATGGTGAACAATATTTTCATGAGGCCAAATGTGAAGTTAGTGTCATGGGATTTCAGGCCACATATATTTCTGTTAGAATGAAAGATGAAGTAATCCTTTCCAAACATATACATGTTTAAATAAAAGTTGGTTCAAAAGTAGTTTCCCAGAGGAATTTATCAGAGAAAGAAAGATAAGAGTATTAGGAATTGCAAGATCTCTCTGTGTTTGTGATGGGTGATAGTCATTTTTTTTTTAAACCATGGGTAATAGTCTTTTTAAAGAAGGAGCCCACCAAGGCGAGTTCTGAAGAAGGGAGCATGAAGAATGTTTTCTTTTAGCAGAGCCTTAATATAATCAATAAGATCTACCCATATTTTGATATGTTCCTAAATTCTTGATTGTCCTTTCTGCCTTCCTCTTTGAGTTGAACAGTATGCTCAAATGAATGAGATTATAGTAATGCTTTGCATGATAGGAATTTTAATGCTGTCCTAATCCCATTATAAGAACTAATGTGCCAAGGAGCCAAAAGCAGCATGGATATCAAGCATTATCCCCCAGCCAACTATCAATTTTAGAAATCATATCTTCTTTGTATTCACGGTAATGAAATCCATGAGAAAGTACATTCGAAATTCTCTGGATCAACAATCCTGTAGAATTTGGAGCCTCTCAAATGATGCTGACCTATAATTTTCAGCAGCCCAAATCAACCTGGACAATGATGAGTGCTAACTAGGAATGTAAGGCTAACAAAATCTGGATGGCTGCAAGTTTTCCATCTGAGATCTAGATTTTAGTTTAATTCACTATGCAGGACAAAATTTATAGTGAGAGACACAAAATCAGTATTCTGACTTTCCTTATTTGAAGAGTGTAACCACTCTTCACCTTAATCTTCTCTTCTTTATATTAAACAAATACACTTATTTCAACCATTCTCCACATTTTCCCTGCGATACTGTTTGATGTTTTTCATATTCGCTCAATTTCTTTTATTGCCTGTCTTTTTAAAATTTACATTCTTTTCATGCAATTGAAAATTTATTTTGTTTTTTCATAGTTGCTTTGCTCTGCTGGATCGTATTCTATTTCTCCTTGACTAAGGCACATATCCCCTTTTTATATATATAGTTCCCAAGCTATATCTTCTGTATCTTATTCTTCGGGTCTTCAATTTTTTTTTTGTATTTATGGAAAAAACATCATATTTCTTTCTATGGTAGTTCATTTATAACTGAATTATTCAAAAACTCCAGTGGCTTAATATTCAAACTCTTAATACTGTTCTGATATTTTTTGCCATACAATTGCTCTTCTGTCAAGTGAAGGTAATATTTAAAGCATGCTGACATGCAATTCATCATTATTCATTTGTTGCTTTATTTCTGTGATGATATTCTTGAATGAATCTTGGTAGACACTCAGATGTTTAAATTCTAAAATAAGAAATTGAATAAATAAGGTTGCTCCAAACATGGCATTATCAATTCACTTCCTGAAATTCTAGATTCATTTTTTTTGATCTTATAAAATTCATTGAAGGACTAAATCTCTGTCTTGTTTTACATGCACAATTTGAAATACCACACCCAGCACTGTTGAGTGTCTGCTAATACACTTACAAGTACTGGGGCATACATCATTCTTATCAGACAGAAGAATGGCACTTCTCTGCTTGTTATCCGCTACTCATCCTACTCCACTGCCCTGTTGTAGATCTGGTTGTTTGAAAAAAGGAAATTGCAATAATCCAATTATGCTCAGATAATTCTTCCTGGAGCATTATTTCAAAATGTTCAGTTGATATTTATCAATTGCTAAAAAAGGATACATAATGTTGGGACAGGAACCTCACTGTATGGGAGTTGAGAAGTTCCTGCTGTCCACAATCACCACTATATATCTTAGTTGATGTAAAAAGAGACTGCCAGGGAGATTGACTTAATATTTTATTTACAGCTTCAAGGTTAAGAACAGTGTTCTGAACTGAGGAAAATGGAAGCCAATGCAAATATATTAAGATATATTCCAGGAGTCTCTTGCTAGAGTTAATATAATATCAGCAACACTCCAGACTACTTAGTTTTGGAACCCTATCAATGTTATATATTATCATAACTAAATGTGTATAGTTTAAACAAATAACACTTTGTGAAGAGGAAATATGTAATTAGTGATAATTGTTAAAATATTGCAAGAAGAATGAATTTTATTAATCCTCCTCCAGACCTAAAATTAAGTCTGTTGTCATTAATCACTGATCAGAAAGCAGAAACCACATACTTCAGGGCATGTAAAGTAGCTCGGTAATGGATTAAGAAAAAAATACTATTAGCAAAGAAAATAGAAGAGGAAAACAGTGGATAAGAGGATTGGATGGGATCATATAAGTTATTGGAATGTTTTGGAAGTGTTAAGAGGCAGGTAGAGATGATGAACATTAGTTCATGTAACCATCAGGCATTCAGTCTGACTCTGTGGCAATGAATAACCAAAGTAACTAAAAAGCATCGGAACCCTATACCCATGATGGCGAATCTATGGCACGTGTGCCCAAGGTGGCACGCAGGGCCCTCTCTGTGGGCATGCGACCCATTGTCCCAGTTCAGCTTTGCCGTGAATGCGTGCATGAACCTCCCGCTGGAAAGCTAATTTTCAAGTCTCTGCTGTGAGTGCGCGGTGGGCATGGCGCATGTGGGGATGGGGTGTATGCATGCACAGGGGATGGTGCACCTCTTCTGGGGTGGAATGCATGCATGGGGACACATTCATATTGCATATTTTGGGGATGCGCATGCACATTTTGGGCACGCATTGTTGAAAAGGTTAACTATCACTGCCCTATACCCTATATATTGGTATTAGATCATATGATTTGTTTCAGTTTCCAAATTAGCTAAAACTAATATTTTATGCATTGTCTACTCAAAAGTATGTCCAACAAATTTCATGGAATTAAACCTCTCAGATAAATATATGATTACCATTCAGGAGAAATACATTTAGTAAACATCTGTAGACTAAAAGGCAGTTTTGTCTACTGCAATTACCTGGATGTACAGAAGCATCAGCAGATCCTTCACTGTCACCACCAATAAGCGTACTTCATGATAAAGGTATGTTGGGGTGGCATGCTTTTTTATGGTATAAAGGAACGAAAACACAGGGGTACTTTAGAAGACATTATGAAAGACATATCATTACCGGACCCTTCTCTGTGGTAAACGGGAGAAGATTAAAGACAATGTTATTTAAAAAATTCCAGTCTGGTTATCGACTATATGAGACATTTTCTTATCCTATAATATACAAAAAAAGGAACAAACAATTAGATTATGGGTGAAATATTGAATGAAAAGATAGTGAACCTAAATCTAGAAGAAAAATTAGATAAACAAAGGTTATAAAGATGATTCGAGTTTCTTCATATGGGCAAATATAATCAAGGTATATTAAAGACATTAAAAACAGAAGTTTTTATGGATAATTGACCAATTTTAGATAAGATTTGACAGTGCTAATGAAAAGGTGATTAAAAAATTATAATGGATATTTATTAAAAATTAAGTTAGAAGAAGAAACAAGTAAAAAGAAACTATGGCTTGTCTGGGAAGATATTCTGGGAATATGGATCGATTTAGAGAAATGCAAAAAGTTTGTTGGTCTCAAATATAAAATGACAATGTCAACAGCATATAAAAGAAAATTTGTATAAGATGTTTTACAGGGTGCATTTTCCCTTGACAGAAATATCCAGGGATGTCAAGATAAGTCCGAAATAGTTGTTGGAAAAGCCACCATACACTGGCTTCATTATTACCCATATGTGGTGGACATGCCTGGACACTAAAAAATATTGGACCAAACATCCACATGTGCGTTTGGAAAAAAATGATACATTAAGCATATAGACGTTGAAAACCAGAAATATTTATATTGTGAATCTTTGCAATGAAATATATAGTAAAGATTTGAATCATATCTGCATTGTAAACTGTATTAACTAGCAGCAGATTTGTATTTGCCTAAGAACATGGAAAAAATGAGAAGATACCATTACAGGAGGAGGATTATTAAGAAAATGATTGGAATGTGCTGAAATGAGTAGAATTTGACATTTGAAATTCAAGAACAAGAGGCATAAACAATGTTTCTGTTATATCGAAGTAGGTTAGATAATAAAATACAGTAAGTGGGAATATGTAGATTTTTTAGCTATCAATAGAAAATATATAAAGATGTTATCTCCTTTTTCTTTTTTAAATTATATTTACAAAATGATTCTAGGGATAGATCTGGCAGGACAATTATGAATTTATAAAATAAACTAAGTTAAAATTCATGATTATCTGTATAAAATATGAATGAATAAAAGTATAGTCAATGAGATTAATAAGATATTAATGTACTTGACATTTGAAATTTTGAGAATATGAGAGGAATATAATGTAATCTATAATAGAAGACTACGGAAATGGGTTGCACAAAATAATATGTACCAACCGGCACACTGTATGTATATATATGGAAGATGGTTTATGTTTTTGTGTTATGTTTGTTTATGTTTGTTTTAAAATCAATACAATTTTTTTTTAAAAAAAGGATAAAGGTAGTTGGGATGTTAATTGCAAAAAGGCATATTTTAAATATATAATTGCCCAAGATACCTGCATAGAGGTGGGAAATCCGTTTGGAAATGGGTTTCTGGTGCAAATAGTAGACTGGAAACGTGGATAAATAGTGAATAAAGCCTGGGTATATGCATGTGCATTTCTGTATTTCTTTCATGTGACATCTCCTTGTTTGTGTTTATGGTGCATTGGGAAGAAAAGGATAGGCTGAATAGGCTCTGTTTTGATGATTAAGAAAGAGGAAACTTAGAACAGAAGTTTCTGAGTTGCTGCCTTACCATCTCTCCCATCATGATGCATTGTGGAGCTAATTTTCTGGAATTCCATAAAAAATCTGGATCTATCTCATTGTTCAACTCCACTTTTCTTCTGGTGGTTTCTCCCAGAATGCTAAATTTGATCCTCTTCTGTTCTGTTTTGGATTGTTGTCCTAATGATGGATAGATATATCTTCCCTAACATTCTGTTGGGTAGAAAAGAACAAAAATACCAGCTTACCCTAGTCTATCAGTTGCATGTTTTCCTGGATTAAGAGGTACTAAAGATTTCTTAGATTAGATTATCATGGATTAGAATATCATAATTCATTTTAAATGGGTTTGCCTTTGAAGATAATCAGGATCCGTAGCTGGCATGGAATGCAGTACCTGCTTGCTGAGCAGCATCAATTAATTTAGCAGAGTAACATCAATTTTCCAGGAATTGTACTGATTGCCAGTAGGTTCTCAGGCCCAATTGTTTTATAGCTTGGGGCCCTGTTATCTCTGATACTGTTTTCTTCTATATAAATAAGGTACAAAATTCTCATCAAGGATGTACCTTAACATCTGAATCCAGACCAAATTGCAAAAGTTCTAGATAGTTAATGGAATATCAAATTATCTTTCTTTGAAATGACACTCATACAACCCACATACATAAGGAATGGAGACCTTCCTGAAGTTTTTATGGTGAGGGATCTAAAATAACTTATCTGAAAAATGTATTAATGTGATATATGTAGTTAGCTGAGTAATTATAGTGATGTAAAAAAGCTAGAAAAAAATTGAGCTCAAATTGTTGAGTGATTCAGAGGATTTTAAATATTTTAAAGATTCAGTTGAAACCATAACTTTCCAATTATTTCCTGGGACTTATTATTTATGCACAAAGATTTGGCAATACTCACAATGAAGGAATGGTTGATAAAGATGACTTTCTAAAATGCCTGATTTGTTAGATTGAAGAAAATATAATATCTACATTTATTGGTGATTGGAAACTCCTGATGAACATTTTGTGTAAAAAAGAAAAACACGAATTTGTGATTTATGGTTTTAAGGTTTAGATAAGATAGATTATAGAAAGAGACCATCATGATGTAATTTTATTTATTTACTTATTTATTGAATTTATATTGCTGCCTATTCACCCATGAGACTCAAGATGACTTACAGAATATAAAACAATATTTAAAACAATAAAACTAACAAAAAGAATCAAATAAATTAATATAGTACAATATAACGAAATCGCCCCCATCTCCCATGCCCCGGCAACAGCAGATCACCTGAACCATTTAATGGACTCCACCCCCCTCTGAGTTCCCCAGGCCCGCTGGAAAAACCAGGTCTTCAGCACCTTCCAGAAGAGTATGAGAGTGGGGGCCATTCTAATCTCTGAGGGAATGATCCAGAGAGAAGAAGCCACCACAGAGAAGGCTCTTCTGGGTCCCACTAGATGTATCTCCCTCAGGGATGGGACCCATAGCATTCCCTGCCTCCTCGCTCTGATAGATTGTGTAGATGTGACTGGCAAGAGAAAGTCCCTCAGATAATTTTAGACAGAGAAGTTAAAACATAATTGTATCTGTAAGTGCTATGAAGAAGAGAAGTTACTTCTCTTTATTTTTCTTTGTATCCTTTTTTTTCTCGACCTTTCTTGTATTTTTTCTTCTTGCATTTTTAGCTTTTCTTTATTCTTTCTATTTCTTCTTTTTCATTCTATTTTTGTTTGTATCCATTCTTACCATTATTGTTAAAACTTTTAATTCAATTATATGTATAATTGCATTATTATAACAATATAATTATGACAGTGCTTATTTGGTTAGATATTACACTGATACTGAGACATCAATACTTTCTAAATATTATCAAAAGGCTTTTCAAAAATCTAATATTAATCAAATATTATTATTTGGTTTTTTTAAATCTCAAGTTTATCAGCACAGATTCTAAGTCACAAAACAATGTCATAATTGGTGTGAATTTATTTGGAAAGATGTGATGATGAAATATGAGAACAAATCTGTCTTTGATTCATTTTTTTAGTTTAAATTCAAGGCTAATTCCCCCATAAATGTGACTCTAAAAATATTTAAAACTCCTTGATATAAAGGATAATATTTTAATCAGCCTCTGCAAGGAATAAATAGTGCCATATGTTCCTTCACATCCATTTGCCAGTAGTTGATCATGATGTTATAATGGCTGGCACACTTAACCAGATGTTCAGACTGGATGTGGCATTATTGAGTCCTTCCAATAGAATCTGGAATAGGAACAGAGGTGGTATTCAGCAGGTTCTGACTAGTTCTGGAGAACTGGTAGCGGACATTTTGAGTAGTTCAGAGAACCAGCAGAACTCTGACTGGCCCCACCCCATCTATTCTCTGCCTCCCAAGTCCCAGCTGATCAGCTAGGTCTTCTTTTGTCGTCCTGCACAGGAAAACGGAGCTGGAAAGCAGGTTAGTGGGGTGGGAAGGCAGTGGGATTTTACAGTCACCTTCCCTCAGGAGTGGGGTGGGAATGGAGATTTTGCAGTATCCTTTCCCTACCACACCCACAAAGCCATGCCCACCAAGCCGTGCCACACCCACCAAGCAGTTCCCACAGAACTGGTAGTAAAATTTTTTGAATCCGACCAGGAAGATGTTGCTATTTAATAATGTTAAAAAATATAATTGCAGGATATAACTGTAACTGTGTGTTGTTGGCAAATACGTTATGAGTCTGTAGTTTCCAGGTGCATTTTCTTTCTCCTTCTGAATTAGGAATGTCCTTCTAGTTAGCCATTTTTCATTTTCTGGTGTTTCCAAATCCCTACTCATCTGGTCTGGCAAGTCAACTCTAGATTTGTCAATGCTAATATAACATTAACCACAATCCATCTGATCTAGGAGCCCTTTTGTTTTTGACCTTCTCTAATTGCTTTTGGATCAACTCCTCAAATATTCTAATATATTCCATACTGAGTATCTTTATTGAATTTTCAGCTTGCTTGGAATTATTTTCTATTGTTGCGATTCCTATTGTTTTCTCACAAATTTTCACAAAGCTTAGGAAGTTGCAACATACATCAGCCAGTTTGTTTGGACCAATGATTCCACTGAAATAATTTTAACAGCTTCATTAATATTTTTCACTGTTTTAGCCAAGGTTTTCTTATTAATTTGATTTAATTTTGGCAAACATTCCTTCAGCTTCTTTAATTTGGTCCTTGATTTTCCAACCTAGTCCTTGATTAACGAATAGTGCTTGCAGTTCTTCAGCAACTTCAATTTTTTCTCCCTGTTCTTCATTAAAAATTAATGTTGGCTGTTATTATTATATAATGTGAAATCACAGCTGCCAGTTCTTTAGCTGGTATTGGCCTTCATATGTATCATGTACTTCCCAAGAACCTAATGTCTAATGTATTGGTATGATATATGTGTGGATCCAAGCAGTGTGTCCTTTTGTAATTGACAGATGGAAATATTGTCACGATGCAGATTTTCTAAGTGTCGTCCAATATTTTTTTGAATGGTTTATTTTTTGGTGTTATTATTGTCATCTCTTTTATTCATTAAACATGAAACTCAGTCAACTGAACATTTAAAAATATATCACAAATATCACAATTATTAAATAATTATTGTTATTGTGATGTATTTTTTAATCATCGCCACTGTGGTGTGTTCCCTGTTACCCCTCCACTTCACTCCATATGAGTTAAGAGAAGCACTAGTGGCAGATTGCCTGTAGGACAATACAAACTCTCATGTAGCATAGTTGTTTGTTCAGGCACAAGCAAAAGAGACATGTTGTCATTACCATTTGCCAGAAACTCAAGGCTTTTGCTCTCCCCCACAGTCTCACTTTTCTTCTTCTCTCCTTTAGTGCCCACAACAAAGGATACATTCTCCCCCCCCCACTCCCATTGAATTGATCTGTGGTGTGGCAGTGTCATTTAGAGGAGAAATTATTGGAGGCAGAGTGGATTGTAACAATGGGGGCCTTGTGCCAGACACATGATGGATCAGTGAGGGCTGTTGGTAGCTTTAAGGAATACAACAGCTCCCTGGCAGGTGCTCTCTTTGTTTACAGACCCCAGTCTTAGACAGTTTTCACAGATGAGTTCATGTCATTTTGCTCAGGCTCTTTTGCATGACATTCTGTGATTGTGACATTGGTCAAGTGTCCAACCCATCTTTTCTGGTACCCCACTTGAGCCCCTTCTGTAACACAACCCTTTCTTGCTGAGATATCTCACTGGGTTTCCAAGCCATATGGCCCCAAGCTAGAGTAACTTTTGAAGGAAACATAATAACATAATGTTTATTCTGCTAATAGAGGTTTGACAGACCCTACTGATTCTGATGTTGCTACTTTAAAGCATTATTCAGAAAAGCCATTAAAGCTTATTGAGAGAACATTTATTTATGAGTGTTATTTCCCTCTTTTTTGGCCGTATACAGAATTTTTGCTGATCAAGTAAGAGCTATCTCTGAATACAGCACTTACAGTTTTGTTTTATTTTTACATCTGTGAATATACAGAATATTTAATCATAAGTTAGTTGTTAAAGAAAACTATTATCAGACTAATATTGAAGATATTGTTTAATTAGATATCAAGATTGACAAAAAGGTATGTATTGCTTGGTTAATACTGCTTTAGTTCTTAATAGTGCCACAATAAACATATATTTTATTCATTGTTTCAAGAGTACAGGTAGTCCTCAACTTACAACAGTTCATTCAATGACTGTTCGAAGTCATAATGATACAGAAAAAAGTGACTCATGGCCATTTTTCATGCTTATGACCTTTGCAGCATCCCTATAGTCATGTGATTTACATTTGTATGCTGGACATCCACCTCACATTTATGATGGTTGCAGTGTCCTCGGGTCATATGATCACCTTTTGCAACCTTCTGGCAAGCAAAGTCAATGGGGAAACCAGAGTCATGTAACAACCGTATTATAACTGAGCAACTGCAGTGATTCACTTCACAGATCAAGAAAAGTTGTAAAATGGGGCAAAACTCACTTTAAAAAATTCTCACCTAGCAACATAAATTTTGGGCTCAATTGTGGTCATAAATAGAGGACTATCTGTATGCTTTTGCAAATATTTTTTGGCAAATATATTATACAGAAGCCAGCTAGTTTAAAGTGAGTGGAGATTATCCATTTCCAATAAGGATGTATGGACATTTAATTTAATCTGGTGAAAATGAAAAGTGCTGAAATGCAATTATGATTTAAACTGTATCTTTTCCAAGGTAGTCTATATCTTAGGGTACATTTGCAGGTTTCAACAAGGCTTTGCCATAACAACTACCCACATCAAAAAACTCTTAGTGCAAAGCTGTAGTTTTGTTGTTGTTTTAAATCAGAATGTTTTAGTTCCATAGAGTGAATTTCTACACAAATGATTCAAACGAGGTGACTGTAAAAAAACTGGTTTTGTAGTTAATTGTCCAAATTTTATGGCAAGTTACAACATGCTTATTTTAATAGCAAATAAAGAGGCAGGGACGATGTTCAAGTATCAGTAGGCTCATATGTGACCAATAAGCCAAGGACAAGATATGGTTGCTCTTAAAAATACTTATTTAATATTAAAATCAAGCTTCATTTATTTAATTCTAACTTTATATCAGTCCATTATGCCTTGACTCAATAAAACCATTTACCAGATTGAGGAAAACAAATATTTTCCCTGTGAATTTTAGCAACAATAATTCCAAGCATCCTACAACTGCCTCTGAAGTCAGTACAACATGAAATATTCGTCCTCTTCCATCAGCAATGAGTTGCTTTTTCTTGAAGTGTGGTGTGATGCATACCTCTTCATATAACTTTCACAGAAGGCTAGTTCAAGCATGGCAGAAACAGGTTAAAGAACTGAAATTTGGTTCAGTTTCTCCGATACAATGCCTGGAAAGTTGCTTACATGTGTATTGACAGGAAGCTAGTTGATTTTGTCTTGGTTGGCAGACATAAATTGTTCCCGTAGCACTATTGGTAGAAGTCCACATTCCTACTGCTGCGGCTCTGAAGATCAGGCCTTAGAGGAAAGGAATATATACCACCAAAATATTTGAAACATATAAAAGAATAAAAGATTTGAAAGGCTGAGCACTGGGTAAAATGTAGGATGATTTAGTGACTCCAAAAGTGTTCCAAGTGCAGCTGGATTTGACAAATGCAGTTCAGGAGTTTCCCCCTCCAAATTACAATAATTGTGTAGAAGACTGATGTTACATTAGTGCTAAAAACAGTGTCGTCTGTAACTGTATTAGCCCTGGCCAATGAACTGTAAAGACCATACTGAGAGTTTGTTTAGATTTTTTGCAAACAGCCATGTTTGTAATGCTTTTAATTATAATATTTCCTTGCATAATTAGGACCTGTCACATGAAAAATACAGAGAAATCCAATGATTCAATGGTGAAGCCCCCTCCTCAAGGGGTAAAATGGAGGTACATGGCTCGGGCTAGTTATATTCCATACACATGGAAATTTGCTTGGATTGCTTAATTAGAGCAATAAGATGGTGAACACCTGGTTGGGTGGTCAGGCTCTGATTCATCTCCAGGATCTGAAAGGATCAAAATAGGGAAGAGTATGAAATGAGGTTTATTGACATTTGGCCCAGATAAGCACATTTTTCACTGAAAAGTAAAGCATCAGTCCTAACCCTCTATTATATGCATTGGACTGAAATGTTGACAATCCTGTCTCTGTTCAGACAGCTATTTGGGACCATTGCCCTGCCACAGGAATATGAAACACAACATTTGAAGGGTTGTCTTCACAGCAGGGGAAGGAAAGGAGTCAAATCATCTCAATTGGCTTATTTTGGCTAAAAGCTGACATGGACCAAGGGGTAAAAAGACAAGAGGAAGAAAATCCCTAGTTAACTGCCATAACCAGCACATTGTAGTTTACACAAACCAGATGATTGAAAGCATCCTTATTGTTCCTGACACTGTTGTGTAGATTGCGTGAATACAATTCAAATTACAATCTTCCTCAATATGATCCAGAAAGGCAGACTGTAAACGTGCAACTTTCTGTATGAAAAAAACCCCCTTAACATGAAACATTGCTTCTTTTGTTCCTGAGTTTTGCTTGTTTGATTATATTTTTAAATTTTGTAGGCCCTTCTCTTGACAATCTATTGCTTATTTAAGAATTATGGGCTTGAATATGTTTGGGTTGATGGAAACAATAAAATATGAACTTCAAATCATTATTAGAAATTGGACAAACAGAACACAATTACATTATCATTGTTTTCCTTCTACATTTGTTACTAACCTGTTTTTAGGTAAAATAATAATAAACGTTTTGTCTATGGCCCTGTCAGAGCTTGAGTCCATGAAGGAAGACGAGATGGAGCTGGGGCAGATGGAGGTCGAGGGGGCAGTTTTATTGGTTTTGGAGGAATGTGGGAAGAGCGGGATAAGGCCTGGGATGGCTTGCCAGCAGAGAAGAATAGCGGCAGGACAACTGAGAGAGAGGGGAACAGAGGGCAGGTAGTGGTGATGAGAAGTGACAGAGTTCAGATAATGAGCAAGGACTGTCCCTTCCTGATCCCCGAACATGGAGAATGGAGAGGAGGCAGGAGCAGTGCAGGCCAACCTGAAGACTCGGGAGGAGCACCCCGTCCTCTTCACAAGGCACACCTAGGCACTGAGACTTAAAGAGATGCTGTGGGGAGGAGTGTTTGTTGGGAACAAGCACTGAATTCATGGAGTTTTGTGTGCCATTGCTGACGTTTGGATTTTGCTGGACTTCTTGCCTTATTGCTGCTTTGTTTCTTTGCCTTGCTGGACTTCCTGCCTTGAAGCCATTGTGCTAAGAGTGTTTTGCTGGACTACTCACAGTCAGAGGCTGCTGGAGGTGCATGTGAACGCTTTGCTCTGGGACTTGCAATAAATGTGGGAGCATTTTGGAGAAAGTTGGAGCAATAAAGGGCAGTTTGAATTATCAGCTGGCTGTGTTGCCTCTGTGCCTTGCCCTGAGTCATCCCACATTTTATACATCTATGTATATTAATTTTAACTTTTCAGCTTTAATAAGACCTGGCTACAAAAGGTTTTTAAGATCACATTCATATATAGCTGTTCCAAGTAAACAGAGTATATTGCTCAAGCGATTCATTATGATTTATAAACTTTAAAAGAAACCAGGATAGCATTTCTGGAATAAGACAAAACAACTTAATTTGAACTATAGTGAAATAAATATATTATAATTTGGAGAGATCCCAGGTATGGAGCATTCTCAGCAACCTGCCTCCTTGATTTGCCTTCCTTTGCATCTGCCCATTTTCAAGTTTCCGCATGACATACATGGAGGTCCAGAGACCAACATAACATGTAGCAAGTTATATCCACAAAACTTAGCGAATCCGTTCAAGCATCTGGCAGCTGGGTGTGTGAAACCTGAAGTAAATTCTGATTATATACTATGACCTATGAAAACTACAGGTAGTTCTTGACTTACAACCATTTATTTCACGACTGTTCAAAGTTACAACAGCATTGAAAAAGTGATTTATGACCATAGCAGCATTCTTAATCAACTTTGTATGCTTGGCAACCAGAATGTACTTACAATGGTTGCAGCACCCGAGGTCCTAGGAATGTCATTTGCAACCTAGGGAAGCTTTTGACAAGCAAAGCCAATGGGGAAGCTGGACTGACTTATTGACTAGATCATTCACTTAATAACTAGTAATTCACTTAATAACAATGGCAAAAAGTCATACAATGGGGCTTGACTCACTTAATAGCTGTCTTGCTTAGCAACTGAAATATTGGGCTCAATTGTGGTCATATGTTGAGCACTACTGTAGCTGGTCATGATTGCTTACACTTCCCAGTCTAAACTAGCTCACATAACTTTTGTGATGGAGAAAAATTGGAGGTGAGAATTAATATGTACTACCTTGTGTTTCAGAATGAAAAGCAAGATATCAATCTATTAAAGGGCAATAACTTAAATGTATTGCTTTATTAATTAAAATATTGTGTCAGGCCTAGTAATAAATAATTATATGATCCCTTATTTATAGACAGACAGACAGACAGACAGACAGATAGATGGATAGATTGACAGATAGATGTTTTAGGATCCTGTAATTTTTATTACTTTAATATGGTCTTAAGAGTAATGAGTGAATTCTCTCCCTGCCTCCCTCCCTCCCCCTCTCCGTCTCACAACAAATATCACACTATGTAAAGTACATAGAATATCTTATTTTACATATGTAGTTGTAGGGTTTGGCTAACACAATCATATACGTGCAGAACAGAATAGTAAAATAATTTTATGAGCGGACTTCCATGTGCTTTAGATGGATAATAACTAATAATATCCCTCCCCAATAAATTATGGATTGTGGAATTAAAAACCATTTCAATCACAAAGATCCTTGGCCATGCAACTTTTCATTTAGCTGTGTTGGAATGTATTGGATCATGAGTACATATTTGATCATTTCAAGTCTGCATATTAAAAAGAACTGATACCTTCAAATTAATCCTAATACTTTTTACACTACTGTGGAACTTTTTTACTTCTACTTCACAGTTATTAATTTTATGGCAAGCAGAGGAACCAAGCGGTGGTGTGTGAATTAGTGAAAAGTGTTGCAGTTTTGCCAGTTTTGCACGACTATGTTGTATATATGAAACGTCGATGCCATTAAGATCTGCTATGCCTAATACCATGGGAGATTCATCACTTGAGATTTTCAAGAAGAGATTGGACTGCCATTTGTCAGAAATGGTGTAGGGACTCCCGCTTGGGCGGGGGGTTGGACTAGATGACCTACAAGATCCCTTCCAACTCTGATTATCTGTCATCTGTTACCACTTGAAATTCCATGGCACATTTTAAAACCCTAACCAGTATCATATAACATAATAATTTGCAATACTACATAGGCTGGTAAACCTAACCAGTCACCTTTCTAAGGCATCTAGAATGTGTTTCTCATATTATCTGCTCCAGGCTGTCTTGGTTCATAGGAGAACAAGGAACATCACTTAACTTGCAGATAAAAATAGAATACATTGTACACCATCTTTGCTCTTTGGAACCCTCTACTTTAAGGATACCCCCCTTTTTTTTTTTTGCCCCAGCTANCTTTGGAACCCTCTACTTTAAGGATACCCCCCTTTTTTTTTTTTGCCCCAGCTATATTTGACAAGTTTGCTTTCAGTAGATATGACAGGCACTGGTGGGGGTCACTGGCCCAATTCCACATTTCCACATTTGGCTTGCTCTGGGTTCACTGGCCTGAACTAATATCTCCAAAGGAGGTTGTATTACTGAACATTGTGAGGTGTTTTTTTTAAAAACACATTAAACATGCATTGGTGGTTCCCCTCTGCTTATCTGACAGCTGTAGAAAAATAAAGAAAATTCGGTTTGAACTTTTAACAAGCAGGGGCTTAATTTATGTCCAGTACTTTTGTTCCTCGTTTTCTTTTCCATTTACCAATTGCGAAGCTTAGGAGAGTTAATAATATGGAGGGATTTCTATTTTATATGTCCACGTGCCTTCCTGCACCCGTGTCCAAGGGACTGAGCCAAAGCTACAGAAAGGGAAAGAGTTTTCAGATGGAAATTTGATTAAACAATACAATCATCTGTCTCACAATCTGTTTTTATATCTATCTATCTATCTATCTATCTATCTATCTATCTATCTATCTATCTATCTATCAAGTGTTTTTTTTTTAAGAGAGTTGTATATACAATACACAAAGGGTGAGAGATCTCATGAATGCTAAGGGAAAGGGTTTGGCATCTTCTGCCTTTCTTCTTGTTCTTTCTGTGTAAGTTAAGACCAAAAACTCCAATACGATCAGAAAACACAGATGTTGCTTGGAGCATATTTGATGACTTTTTGAAACAGAGAACAATGACTTTTATTTTCAGTGCAACAATAGGGACTCAGGACAATAAAATTGAGCAAGACACCAGAGCACCCCCCCCTAATTTGCCTGCTTTGATGGTTGTTTTTCCTTATGGTGGAGAAAAAGCATTTTATAAGAAAGCTGCAATTATAAATGGAAAATCTTTTTTGCCCCATTTAGTTGTATATTTCACTGTATCCTATTGCTTTTAAACTCTTAAAATCAAGTTGGAATTGAGAAACAGAAAAGTGCTCTAATAAAACTAAGTGGGCTGGAAAAAATTCAGAGCGAGATTGCATATTTAGGTTCCACTGATTTCAACAAGAAAGAGCCACGCGGTAGCTGCCTGAAATTTGGCAGTTCAAATCTCACCAGGCTTAAGGTTGACTCAGCCTTCCCTCCTTCCTACGTTGGTAAAATGAGGATCCAGATTGTTGAGGGCAATATGCTGACTGTAAACCATTTAGAGAGAACTGTAAAGCAGTGTAAAGCGGTATAGAAGTCTAAGTGCTATTGCTATAACCCTGTCCTGAAAATGCCAACAAAGAAATAAACCTCTTTAAGTTCATTGTGATAAGGCACTTTCAAACATGCCCTGATTTTGTTTTTATTCCACCTTAAAATTGATCAGGGCTATTTTAACTATGTGCAGACACCATAAAGCAGAAATATAGGCATGCTTAAATATTTGCAAGGCTGTGGAGCTCACAGAGATAGGCAATCAAAACTTACTCTTGGCTAAGTGTTAATAATGTTGAAGTAGAAACCAAGCTGTGCATATTTGTCAATGAAGAATTATTGGTTTTTCCTGACCTCTTGGTTTCATACCTAAAGATGTCTCTCCATCACTGTTAAACAAACAAACAGTAATAAATTGCTAGCATGATGGTATTTTCATAACATTCCAAATTTTTGTTTGTAACTTACTGAGATTCGTTTTGGAAAGTCATAATGTTCTGGAGCATCCCAAGAGCTTGGGGGGGGGGTGTTAGATGACCCAACCATCCTTTCCAACNTGGGGGGGGGGGGGTGTTAGATGACCCAACCATCCTTTCCAACAAGAAAAATATCATCTTTTTTGACATGCAAGGCAACAAATTATTGCTATTTCTGCAGAGAATCAGTCACTGCAGGAAACACTGGAAATTATCACAACAGTAAAAACTCAATAGTAAAGACTCAATGATTATATTATGGTCAGTGGGGGCTTGCTTTAACCCATTGTTATGACAAGGCCTCTCCTTTGGAGGAGTCATTATTGTACTAAGACACTATTGCAAGAAACCAAGAAACAAATTATCTGAAAATCCCACTCTGAACAATTTGTAGATATGCATTTCAAAATCAAAAAAAGGAAGAGAGAGAGAAGGAAGGAAGGAAGGAAGGAAGGAAGGAAGCTATAGAATTTTCCCATATCTTTGAAAGAAATATTGTGATGTTTCAGTGTATTCAAAGAGGTGGAAAACATGGGCCATGAATCCTGGGCTAACACTTCTGGATGTATGTTGGCATATGTTTTCTATTTCATGTGCTGAGTTCTTTTATGAAGCAGAGATACTCACACATCAGGGTTAGTTAATGTCATACATTGAGAAGGAGTAGAAAGTTGTGCTTTTCTCTAGATTATAGTACTAATGGTGTGGATTGTCTTCAAAGAGGCCAGGAAAGGTAGTGAACAAGAAGTAGCTTGCTCAGAAAGGGTCCATTGAAGACATATTACCCAAGACATTGAAACATCTGCAGCTGGCACTGTAACAAATGATGGCAGAATCTCTAATCGGAGCGGTTTTCCTTCCTTCCTGGCTGTCTGCCTTCCTTCCGTAAAATATTTAATTTTAGTTCATTTTAGCACTGTTAATGTGTACAGTTTGTTGCAGCTGGACAAAAATATTTGCTCAAGTTAATGTTCCTCTTACAAAGATACACTTTATTAAAATAAATATATTTATTTATATTTAAATAAATTTAAATATAAATTTAATTTGTGCTCATTATTTTTGGTTATGAGCAAAGGAGATACAATTTGATTTCTTATTTTGGTTGTCTATTTTAAAGGCTAAAAGTTATGAATTATATATTTCTCTTTGGATGGATCACTAGTTTAAAAATAAATAATGTAAAAATTAAATGAACCTGCATTCTGCAAAAAAGAAAAAAAAGGAATATGATTTATCCTTCCTTACACTGTATTCTTATGGTGATAAAGAAAATGGGAGTTATAGTCCAACACACTCAGAGGTACTGAGCTGGAAATGCTATTAAACAGTTCACTTGTTTTTCTACATAACTACTCTAGTATGTGTGAACTGTGTATGATGCTATTTGGGATTTAGGGAGGGTTTATACAAAAGCCAGAATATATGAATTGATTGGCCTCTTGTTTTCCATCAGTCTACAACCATATGTGGCTGCTTACCAAATGCACAGTTTAACATGCAACAGCTTTTTTCCAGATTTCAGTTTCTTTTTAGTTTTTCTGTAGTCAAAGATTATTCATTCCCAGCCACCTGTCTGGCCTTGTAGTCTTCTCCTCCTCCATCTTTGCAACACAAAAGAGTTCCAGAGCCATGAGAGAATAACAAAAGGTAATCAATCCACTCAACTGCCTTAATGACTCTCTGGGTACCATTAATGTGAAGCTCTTAACTTCCCTGTGGGTGATTGTCACACTGATCTCATTGCATTCATGGCTGCCCATTACTTTATTATCATTTATTCATTAGGCTGGCATGATCCAACCCTTAACTTCTACAGTAAGAACCAGGAAGGCACAGATTGTCAGTTTGCTGCAACTTGAAATTGTCTGGTCTATTGAAATGCTAAATTTTATAATTTATACTATTATCTGAACAAAGACAAGACTCTCTCTCTCTCTCTCTCCTATCTATCTATCTATCTATCTATCTATCTATCTATCTATCTATCTATCTATCTATCTATCATATATCTTTCTCCATCCTTCCTTCCTCCCATCCATCTATCCATCCATCCATCCATCCATCCATCCATCCATCCATCCATAGAGAACAATTTAATAACAAGGAATTTTAATCAAAATGTTATGATATGGATCTTTTACTAGTCCTTCTACTCTACTCCAAAAGTGTTGCTTTTTCAGCCAAAATAATCTATTTTTTTCTAGTTTTTGTTTGCTAGCAAAAAAAATTGGTTTCCTCAAGACTGCTGATATTTTCTTCTTTCACAAATGGCATTTGTCTACATAAGCACACAGAGGATTGCATTTGTAATGTTTATAACTAGGACTCAGCAGTAAAATATAGCAATGTGACCCTCAATTCTCAAAAAAACTTTTAACCCTCATTGTTATTTTAGATTCCTCTATATTTTCCTTTTCTTTTGGAGGAAATCTTCAAATTCTATCCCAGAAAATACAACTTAGTATCCTAAGAACTAGAGAAAATTGATATTACTGTAGTATATGGTATCGCAAGAAGAATAACAATAAACATACAGAGTTTCGCTGAAAGAAGAACATTTTCACTGTTTTTAAATCAAAACTGCTAGCTGGAATAAAAATTTGAGTACTTTCTGTGTTTTTATCTTTCTGTGTTTTTAACTTTCTCCCAGTTCCATCTCAATTGTGCTTTACTGTCCACTGTCCTACCAAGAAGATTTATTCATTAAAACTTTACCCGTTGTAGAAACAAACAAGAAGATGAAGGATTTGGTCAACCATCCTACAATTAACCAATCAGCATGGATCATTTAATAGACCCAACTTTTAATCCTGATCGAAATAACAAAAAAGAGGAGATATGAGTGCCAAGTATCTTCCAATTATCTGATCATAATGGAGTTCGGTAAACAATAATTAAAATGGTAGGTGTCCCATATTAGCATTCTTGGAATACTCTCACCTGATTGGTCAAGATGGACTGCACTGTGATTGGACGTAAGAACGATGGTGATTGGTCAGTAAAGAATCAACCGTGATTGGCCGTGCCAATCACGGGAGATTCAGAAGGCTGTCATTGGGTAAGAGCCGCCGGCAAGCTCTATAAGAAGAGCCAATGACTACGTCAGACATCGCTAGAGAGACCATCAAAGATGGGAAACTGGCGCAGGTTTTGAGCTGGGTGGAAAAAGGGTGGCCAGAAACAGAGAGCAGTGACAAGTCTAAACCATTCCAGAACCAACAGACTGAACTATTTTCCCAAAAGGGATGTATTTTATGGGGCGACAGAGTAGTGGTTCCAGACACACTATAAACAAGAATATTGCACATGTTGCACGAAGTACACCCAGGCATCGTAAAAATGAAATCCCTAGCCAGAAGCTACGTTTGGTGGCCAGGGATAGACAAAACCACCGAAACATGGGTGGCAACATGTGACAAATGTCAAAGATCCAGACTAAAGCCCCCCTGAGCACCAACCCTTGAGTGGGAAACACCCAGGGGCCCATGGTCAAGGGTCCATATAGACTTTGCGGGACCCACAAAAGGGCACACCTTTTTAATCACAGTAGACGCTTACTCCAACTGGTTGGAGGTAAGCCTGATGCAATCCACCACGACAGAAGTGGTTATAAAGAAACTAAACAAACTTTTTGCCACCCATGGCCTACCAGACTTGCTAGTATCTGACAACGGGCCACAATTCACGGCGTTGGCATTCGAACAATTTCTCGCCGAACGGGGCATACAGCATGTATTGACAGAGCCTGATCATCCGACAGCGAACGGGCGGGCGGAATGAAAGCGTCTTTCATGTATCTGATGCGCGAAAGACATGTATCAGATATGGTCAGATCAGACGTGGTCAGATACACGAAAGACGCTTTAGAAAAAATGGACGCAGGGAGCATACATGAGAACATAAATAAACTATTAACAATACAACACATAACACCAAGTGCTAAAACCAATAAAAGCCCAGTGGAGCTACTGATAGGAAGAAAACTCCGATCCCATCTAGACAGACTGCACCCAACATACAATTCCGAAAAACCACCAGACTCATCAAGTCGGTACCGTACATTTAATCTGGGAGACACTGTCTACGCCAAAAACTTTTCAGGGGACCCACTGTGGGTACCTGCAATAATAACCCAGGTGACAGGTCCCCGGTCATACCGACTGGAAATGGAGGATGGAAGGAATTGGAANGATGGAAGGAATTGGAAACGACATATCGACCAACTAAGATCACGAATAACTTCAAACAACGCCGAAAACACACAAACACCACAAACAGACATTAATAAAAAAACTAGAGGGGGGGAGAAACCCCAAACAATTACCAAAAAGAAGGAGAATATCCTCCTACGGCACAGCGGCAAACCAAACACACCCAACCGACACAAATCGAGCAGCTACCCCACACACCAATAAATAGAAAAAGAAACCAACAATACTTACCAGCAAGCGAGGACAAGCAGAAGGAAACCAGCAGAAGATAACCCACACGGAACCTCACGTGGAAGAAACAGCGAAGCCAGTTCAACCAGCCCGGAAAGACCAGCCGGGAACAGAGAAGCTGACAACTCAACCGACCCCAGTAGGCTGGGTGGGAGTTGCAGCAAAAGGCTTGACTCATGCTTCCAGGCGGTTCCATGCAGAAGAGCAGGAGCGACAAAGATTCCATCTGAACCAGCTGAAGACCACGCAACAACTGAGCTGCACAGGTTAAAAGCCCTGCCTACCTATGCGACTACGTTGCGTAGGATGGACCAAACCAAGAGGGGAGGGTTGTTCCATATTAGCATTCTTGGAATACCCTCACCTAATTGGTCAAGACGGACTGCACTGTGATTGGATGGAAGAACAATGGTGATGGTCAGTAAAGAATCAACCGCGACTGGCCGTGCCGATCGCGGGAGATTCAGAAGGCTGTCATTGGGTAAGAGCCGCCGGCAAGCTCAATAAGAAGAGCTGCCGCGGCTCACAGGTCCAGCACAGCTCTTTCAATAAAGAGCTGAAGTTACGCTGGTCTTGAGTCTTCTTTTTCCCGCGCTTCTACACTGGTTGTTAGCACACTGAAGGTCAGTCATTAGTTCTCTGAGAGTTGTTGAGGTTGCTTGGAGGTTTGTACCCACAGAGTCACCTGAATTAGAGGGCAAAAGAGTGTGGAACCTTCTTGGGACTGCTGAAAGAACCGTGTTGTAGACAGGAGATAGGTGTTTAGAGAAGGCTGTTCAGTTTTAATTTAGATGGCCTCTTTGACCTCTCTTAATGTCCCTACAGGAGCCATTGGACCTACTGACTGTTGATTATTTTTGCAAGCTCTCTTGACTAATCTTAAAATACACCTCTTGAGAAATAAGAAGAAATGCAGTTCAGTGTTCTCACATACTGGTAATGTCTTTAGTGTGAAATGGAATAAAAGTGTAATGATTGGTCAAGATAGCTCATATCTTATTTGCCCTCATGCAAATATGGGTGCCCATTGGACAGGGAAAATATTTGCAGTCATTTTATCTTGCAAATAGAGCATCTTATGGTAAAGTTGTATGATAACATCATTGCACACATCATCATTTGGAATCACCACAGTTTGCTATGGATGCCCTGAATATCTGGTGTTAGCACATAGATCACATATGTGAAACAATTAGTCTGTTCTGAATTATTAGAATTATTCTAATTCTGTTTTAATTAAACAGAATTTGAAAAAGAAGTAAATAAATTTTGTTCTGTATATAAGCTGGATGGAAGAAAAAATTCCAGTAGAAATCTGAGCAAAATAGGAATTTGTTAAACATTAATGAAAACATTTATGCTTAATCCTCCCCCCCCCACTCTTGGTGTGTGTGTGTGTGTGTGATCTTTTTAGATCTTTTAAAACTCTAACTCATGATAGGATTTGTTTAGAAACATTATCAGCTGTATGTGATCTCTTAAACATTGTGTAATCATGGGAAACATTGCAATCTTCTCATCTCCCATCAGAAACAGAATTCATATGCACAAATATACACAAAAATAAGACATATTTTAAAGTTTTTTTCTTTTAAAGTTGAAGAACTTCACATACACTAATACATTTTAAATCAAGCAGCTTACCTTTGTCATCCATTGTAAAATTGGTTTCTGACTTGTAAATCAAATCAGCCTTGACAATGGGTTCTTGATCATTTTAACTGCTTCACTTCGTTTAGTTCTTCTTGGACAATTTCTGCTGTTAACATAACTTTTCTGAAAAAAAAAAAGGGAAAATTTGGGAGAATGAAGCCAAACTACTGCTATTCTAGAAATCTGTGGCAGACTTGTTGCCCCAAGCGGATATTTTTTTCTCAATTGATTTTGGTTGTTTTCTGTTCTCTCAAATTTTATCAAAGGTTTAGTAAATAGTTGTGCTTAGATATTTCATTAAATACTCTACTGTCCCAACCTCCCTCCCTCTTTCCTTCCTTTCCTTTCTTTCTTTCTTTCTGCTTGCCTTCCTGCCTTTGCTTCTTTTCTGCAGTTCCAAAATTAAAAGGAGAATAATTTTGTAGACTTTGATACCACAGCTTCCTACATGTGACACTTTACTGGGGTTGCGTTTGTTTTCCAAGGGTTGAGTCAATTTATAGGTCAGATTACAATACTTCAAGAACAAGTTCAGTGTGTTCTCTCACTTTTTGCTTCCTCTAGTTTTAAGGATAAATTTATGCACTCTGAGAAAATTGTGGCACCAAGTAGGTACAAAAATTAATATCATAAGTAAAAGGAAGTGATTTCAGAAAAAAATCTGCTATTTATTCGGTGTGTTTAATTTTGAAAGATCTTTGCAGACTTCATTATGCCTGCATAAATTATTTTACTGAGCAAATCACTTGTATCCTTACATTTTATATTGACTGTTTCCTAGTATGATTTGATTGTTGATTGTACCCTATGACTATCATTAAGTGGTGTACGTTATGATTCTTTATTCTTAATGAATGTATCTTTTATGTATACTGAGAGCATTTACACCAAGACAAATTCCTTGTGTGTCCAACCACACTTGGCCAATAAAGAATTCTATTCTATTCTATTCTATTCTATTCTATTCTATTCTATTTATTGTTATTTTCATTTTATAGATTTGAAACCAAACCTAACTAATTAATGGCTTGTCCCAAAGTAAAGATAGCCCTGGCTAAATGATTCGTTTATTTATTTATTTCAATTTGGATGTCTCCTGACTCTTGTCAATTTATTGAACTACATTCAATTCCAAATTGCAACATATCAATGGGAAGAGAATAAATCTCAGAAGAATCAGAAGAAATCTCCACAATATAATATTATTCAGCCACAAGACAGAACAGGAACCAAAGAGCAACATATCAAATTACTGTTGAGTTTAATTCCAGAAAAGGTAATTGGGTAGGGTACTAAAGAAAGGTTTACACTGCAAACATTTGTGTTAATATTTTACATTTCCTGAACAATCATTTTGTTATTGTAATTGCCTCAAAGATGGCTAACCCTACAATATGAGTGTGTGGGAGTTGGCATATTGCAAACTGCCACAAAGACAGGTGTTGTTGGGTAAATACAGCAATCTATCAAGGGTGTGAACACTAAATGTGATAAAAACATTTCTAAAATCATGTAGTTGTAAACTGACAGGTTGGGTAAACACTGGCAAATGCTTTATTTGGTTTGCAAAAACCCAGTGTAGGTTTTATCACGTGCCACCCATCAGAATCCCTGAGACTACAATAGGGAATACAAGCATTAAAACCCTTCTAAATTCCAATAATTTCAGGCCAAATGTACTTTGGGGGCAGAATGTTGTTCCAGATAGGAGAAATAAGTAGCAACAGAGAAGGCATCTCTCTGATCCCATAAGATTGCACTATTTTGCTGAAGAGATCTGGAGCATAAGAACCCTGGCTGATTTTATATGACAAGCAAAGACAACTCGGGACAGGTGATCCCAAAAATTGCAAGCCCTAAGCACAAGAAGGGATTCACAGGTGAAAACTATATCTTTAACTGCACCCGGAAACCAATTGATATTCAGTGCAACTCATAACGTAGAGTCTATGGAGATTCTCAATCTTCCAGGTCATGGTTATCCCAAAGGTGCTTCTCCAAAAGCCAACTGGACTTTCTTTGGGTTTTTTCCCCTTGAAAACATTTTGCTTCTCATCCAAGAAGCACTTTTAGTTTTTTGTAATAAAGTTTTATTACTTTTCCACTATTACATTTAATTAGTGCTTAATAAACATCATGTAGTCTGGGTTGTTTTGTTTGCTTTAACAATACAAATCATATTCTTAATCTTTACCCCTTTTTTTCCAGCCATTGATAAAATAATTTCTATCTTTGGTAGTATTCCATATCTTCTTTCTGTTTAATCTTCAATGTAAGCCTGTCCATTTTTGCACAGTCCAACATCTTCTTAACTATCTCTTCATCTATTGGTATTTCTTCATTTTTCCAATACTGCGCAAATAGAATCCTTGCTGCTATTAATACATGCAATATTAAATATACACTTTATCAAATTTTTCTGGTACTATGCATAAGCATAGCGTTCTTAATTTTGAAGTTCAAAATTGAAGAAGCTTCTTGAACAACAGACAAAACATTTTCAAGGAAAAAAACAGAGAAAGTTCCATTGCTTTTTGTAAAAGGATCTTTGGGTCATGTAATAAAGGGGTCACATAAGCATAACAACTTATGTCTCTATATTCTGGATTGGCTATAGTTTCTAATTGGCCTGCGAGGGCAAGTCCCATTTTCAATAAATTGCAAAAGTTCAAAAAGAAGGTGATTAAAATAAGGCGACTGAGAAAAGAACTTGCTGGTCCAGAAAATAATGCAATTGTGTGTATACCAGCCGTACTAAATATATTCTTAGTCTCAATAGCATGTCAGAAAGAGAAGGGATTAAGTAATAGAAGAGAGACCAACCTTTTTCTGAGGACAAACTCTTTAGCTCCTTCCCACACAACTAACAATTCAAAGATTAAAGTGGATTTTTGTATTTCGCCTCATCATGACTCTATAATCCTAAAGGAAAATATTCTAAGGGAATAAAACCATTAGAGGATTAATGCCACAAGTTGATTTGACAAAAAGGATTTGCAAACACTGAAATCCTGTATTGCTTGCATTTAATCACAAAAATTATTCTGAGGATTTTATTTTCAATTTATTAATATTCTGGCCCATCCTAAGTAGTACATAATAATTATGTTTCATATCATTTTTATGCTACTCCCTCTGAATTATTCACTGCTGTAAATTGCAGCTGAAAACCAAATACATTTGTGTATTATTTGATATGTATGCATCAAGGATGTAGACCTGATTCATACACATCACTTTCTCATTATGTTATTTGCTTTCTCATGATGTTATAATAATATTTTTATTCTCATTATGTCATTATGTCATGTTATTCAGAGTTATGTTTAAACAAGCCAATTAGCCAACTGAGTTAATGTTGAACAAAGCCAAGACCAGTTCAGCCAGGTGAATATATTGAGAAAATATCTTTTCTTCAAAGCAAAACACCTTGGGTCAGACAGAATCATACTGTTGGGCATTAGAAATCAATGAGTTTAGAAAGGATGATTCACTTAATAACCGTGGTACTATTTTAACAATTGCAATGATTCACTTAACAACTGTGGCTAGAAAGGTCGTTAAATGTAGCAAAAACTCACTTAACAAATGTCTCATTCAACAATATAAATTTAGGGCTCAATTGTCATCATACGTCGAGGGCTACTTGTACAAGGATGGTATCAATATCCATGATAGAGGGATCTTTTCTGAATAAGTAAACTTCTCATGATAGCCAATTTGTGAGTGCTTGCATCATTCACAGCTTCTCAAAATTCCTGACTAATGTTAGATTTTGACATTCTAATGAATCTTTTAATCTATTTTTTTTCTCTTGAAGAGGTTCCCTCACACACTTCAGAGAGCTGGTAACCAACCAGCAATAAGACCTAAAGAGCAAATAGCTGTAACCTTCCAGTTTTTGTTTGTTTTTCAGGATACTCAACGAGTTTTTAATCTTTTTCTACTCAGTGGGATAAGCAAACAAGGGCATCAGAATTGTTGTTTGGCAAATCACATTGTTTTTCTTTTTAAAGGGGGGAAATTTGTGGAAGACAAATAAGCCACTGTGATCATTCTTCCACAACGGACTGCAGAATTTCTGCAACAATTACTATTTTCTGTGAATGCATTAAGGGCTTTGATGGCTGTTAACAGCTTAACAGGTTAAATATCAAAATAGGTTTATCAGATCAGTGGGATGTTTTACTTATAATTACATTGTTTTGTTTCTGCTGGCTGAGGAGATGATGTGGGAAAAGAGCTTCTGATGTCAGAATCAAGAGGACTTAAAAGTAAGGATAGAGAGTAATCCAAATAAGCTGAGTTTGGGTTTATATCAAAATCATTGTTCAGAATGTTTTGACTTTGCAACACCTTTTCAATCCTGCCAACCAGAGTGAATGCACAGATCCAGCATTTTTCTATATACACTTCACTGGTTTCAAAACGAAGGTAAGTATATGCAATCAACCATAACTTACATGTGGGACAACCATGTAATAACAATGTCAGTAATTTTAACATAGTCTCAGGAAATGTTTATTTCACACCAGGGACTGTAACAGAGAGGCATTTCAATCACATTAATTTTTGTTTGATTATTACAATGTCTGTTTATTAAACAAATTGATATAGCTTTGCATCTACCAGATGACCAACAGAATGACTAAACTTAAGGATTATTTGTAGCTCTCATTTTAATTATATGTATTATTTTTCATGATGTAAACCAGCTTGAGGAAATGAGAAAAGATGTGGAACTTTATTTAACACAAGCAAAACAGGTGTAGACATATTGTATTTCTGCTTGTTCTTTAGGTACTCTAATCTTTTACCTTTAACCTTTAAAATTTATACAATATATCTGGAAACAAGCTTTTTTAGAACTGAAAGTAAAATGTTTCAGACACCATTGTCTGTTCTATACAAATTAATTTCTTCTAAACCTCTGTCCTTTTTAGAAGACTTTTGAATTCCCTGCAAAGAAGGATAAGCTTTTTCCATTGCTCTTGTTTTTTTTTCTGATATGAAAATATATATTTTATTCAGGCTAATGCTACTCAGCTGATAAGGGAAGTTTTAATAATTATAAATATTATTTTATTATTTTATTTTATTTCAAACTATTTTGAGTTTGAATAATAAACAGTACTATTTGAGTTTGAATAATAAACAATACTAATGCTAATGGCAAAAATTGTGCTAATGTACAAATAAATTAAATGCATGTCTGCATGATGACTTGTTGATCATAGTACATGACTATTTTCCACAGGCATTAAATATACCTAATTTATCTGGATTTTGTTCCAGCTATAGTGGTTTAAACACCTTAACTCCAGCATGTAGAGGGGCAAGCAAATCCAGATAGCGAATCTAAAAATGTTTGATGGATTTGGAGATTGGGAGTAATTTAACAAACAAATAGCAACATTTCACATGATAGAAGCCTTGCAATTTGATTCCCACCTTATTTTGCCATTTTTTGGAAACGTCTTACAGGTATGATTTGGCAGTCCATTTTGGCTAGTTTTCTAGAGACCTGGAGAAGTTCCCAGTAGGATCTTACCTCTAGATCCTTTTCCTACCACACATTTCTAAATTGTACCATTCCCATTATGCAGCTTACTGTGATGCATCCAAGGAAAACCAAAACCAAACTGTTTTAAATAAACCTTATAGGTGCATGTGTTACATTGTGTTTGTGCATGTGCATACATACACACCACACATGCATAACCTAATTATTTTCTGGGTTGCTGCTGAAATGAATTCTGAATCCATCTAATTTAATCTAATTTTGTAGGTTCAAACAACATACCAAAATATAAACTGCTTTCATGAGTTCACAGAACGCGCTAGGTTAAAAGATAGTTGGCTATTTTGTGGGTTCAGTATGTTGTGAGTTTATTTTAAAAATTTACTTGCTTTAATTGCTTCATCGTCAGCCCCAAAGCATTAGTCTCTTCACCTCGTGCTCTTTATCCAAAGAGGCAGAAGATAAGGATGCCCAGTTTTCTTACTTGATATTTTTTGTACCAGTAGACCAAGAGAATTAAACCAGTAGACTACGAAGGATTGCCCTATATTATAACTTCATAAATGGGCCTTTAGTCATCTAAGTAACCTCTCCTGGTCCAGTGTACTGTTGGCTAAAGATTAGGTAGTTGAAGTCCACCACAGATGGAAATTGCCAGGTTGGGAGTATTCATTCTGCAGATTCCTAGTTCCCAACAATAGTTCAGTGAGAACAATTAGCCAGTGGAACAGTTTGTCTCTCTAATACAAGGATTTCCAGTTTTACTGGCTTAGGAATTCCGGAAGTTGAAGTCCACAAGTCTTAAAGTTGCCAAGGTTGGAGACCCCTGCTCTAGAAGGCAGTTAAAACTCTCATCCTTATACAGAAGGACAAGCTTTTCAAAAATTTAAACATTTACTTCTGTACACAATTGCACTTGCACCAGCCTATTCTTATTCTCCCTTGGTTTGCAAAGCATCATTAACTGTACACAGCTAGTTTTAGTCCGCAAAGATGTCATACTTCCATTCTTTGCTTAACCAACTGTGACAGAATTACCAGTGGATGAATGGTTTTACCTGCTGCCAAGAAGGGTTTGTTCAGGGTAAAACTCTAAAGGAGTGATTAACTTGATTTCATCCTTATAATGTGCTGCACTGCTAGGATTTACAGAATAGGATTAGTATCGACTCCTACATGAAGCCAGACCGTGACAGCTGGCATGTCATTTTTTCATGTTTCTCAGCCTCAGTAGCTTTAAAATGTGTGGACTTCAACTCCCAGAATTCCCCAACCAGCATTCAGGTTGGAGATTTTTGAGAGTTGAAAGCTGCACATCTTGCAATTGCTGAGGTTGGGAAACACTGTTTTACTTCACATTCTTAACTATTTCCTAATCCACAGAGAGAAACATCAAAAAATTGAAGAGTTTTTTTCAGTTACCTGTTAACTTTACTGTCAAAGTCCTACTGAAAGACTGGAAATAATGCTGAAGGTTGGAAGAGGATCTGGGCAGCCAAAATTAAGTGACGGGGCTTAATAGGTAGAAGACAATCCTATTTTTATGGCAACCTGCAGACTAAAATGCCAGGGGTTTGCATGTGTAAGATGCAAACAAGGAATTTAGTCTTTGTAGACACTATTGATAGCTCTAACAATGTCCCATCAATGCAGAGTTATGGAACAAGGAAATGTGTAGGGTCTTTTTTATATCGGCTGTATTATATTATTTATATTCCTCTGATGTTTGGGTTATAATTGCTTTCTCTCAGCACATTTCCATTTCACTGATTCCTGGTGATGATCAATTGCATTCTTCAACAGCATGAATCCTCAGGATCACATGAGAAAAATAATAATCCTTGGGAGGCAGAGAAATGTGGAAGATGGAGCCTTTTACCAAATTGGAAGTGGCATCCCACCAGGTGGTAAGGTGGAACAAATATATATTGTGATAGGAATTTTCATTTTGCCATATAGTCCAAGGCACTACATTTTTCCAGATTAACAGCTGCATTCCTTTCCTTATAAATAAACTTTGCTCTTAAGTTGTGCCATATATATTATTATATGTGTAGTTGTGGTTTGTTTTACTGGACCTATTTGTTGGAGTTTGCTTTCCCTTTTGTTATTTATTGATGTATGCTGCCCATGGTCATACAGTTTTTTTTTAAAAAAGGTGAAGTTTTCCCTGACCAGTCATATCTGGCTCTAGGGAACTCATCCTTGCTTCTTAGCTGCAGGAGCCAGCATTGTCCAAAGATATTTCGATGATCAGGGGGCTGGCACAACTATACACCGAGGTGCATGGAATGCTGTTATATTCCCACCAAAATGATACTTTTTTATCTACTTGTATCCGCATGAAACTGCTAGGATGGCAGGAACTGGGGCAAGGACGGGAGCTCGCCCCATCACACAGTAGTAGTAGGTGGGTCTCAAACTACCAACCAATCAACAGCCTAGTAACCATTGGGACACTGTGTTCCCTATGAGTTGGGTAGTATAACCTCTAATCCAGTGTTTCTCAACTTTTCCAACTTTAAGATGCGTGGGCTGGAAAATTTTTGCTGACTGGGGAATTCTGGGAGTTGAAATCCACACATCTTTAAGTTGCCACAGTTGACAAACCCTACTCTAATCTCATCTGTCAGCTCCAGGATTCAGATCAGGCTTTTTTCTCCCACCTTCATGTTCAAACAGATTTTTTTTTAAATCCCCTCTTTATCAACCTGTGGCAGGATTTGGACTCAAAGTTGTCAATTTCAAATTTTGAAAGCTGTCACAAAAAACACCATCCTGCTTTCCCATCTCTCTGATTTCTTTCAAAAATACCATATACAATAGATAGAATCTGTTCCGTCCGGAAAGAAGCGTGTGAGACCGGGTTCCAACTAACAACTCTTTATTTGGTTAACAGCAATAGTAACAGAACATTGGCTCCAGCTGCGGCAGCCCTTTATATAGAGGCTTGCCTGCCGGCTTGTAGCCAATGACTTCAATTTAATCTTGCTGCCTTTGAGCGGCTTCTTGGATTGGTTCCTAATGAACCAATCCACTACTGGTCTTTTTTGGCCAATCAGAATTGACTACTTGGAACCTTCCAAGTTATACAGAACACCCCTCCCCCTTTAGTTCATCCTACATGAATGACCATAGTCACCGCAGTAGGTGGGCCTTTTCATGGTCCTAAGTTGACCTGCCGCCGGCTCATTCTCGCCTAGGACTTCCAGCGGTTCGGTCGGGATCGTTGTCCTCTCCCGCTTTTTCTCCATGGAACCGCCTGGAAGGGTGAGTCCAGCACATGCCGCTCCGCCTGAATTTCTTTCAGGTCAGTCGGAGTGGTTCTGCTGCTCCTCCGCGGTTCAAGCCGGGGCCCTGGCTTGAGCTGGGCCTGGCTGGCGCACCTTCCAGGTCGTTCCTTTCGCCAGGACTTCTTCCAATTGGTCCCTCATCTAACCGTAAGTGCTCTTTTTGGTTGGTTAGATTTTTCTGCTTGTTGATTTTAGATGGTTCGTTTTCACACCCTTTTTTATTTATGTTGGTATTCCCGCCCCCCGGTTGTTTTCAAATCGGAAAGTTTATTGATTTGCGGTTGCTAGCAGTTGTTTTGGCGTTCGATGTTTGGTGGGAACGAAGCTGGGTCTTAAAGTGTGCGCTTCCACTCTCTTCATCGTCATGGGTTAGTCGGTAAGGACCGGGGCCCTGTTACTTGTGTGATTGTGCTGGAAGCCAAACGAGGGTCCCCGGTTAAAATTCTTGCATTAGACCAGGTCCCGCCGGTTTTGAAAGTGCTAGTATCGGCTGGAAGAGTCGGGGGGTTTCTCGCAAGTATAATTGGGGTGCAACCTATCTAAATGGGATCTGTAGTTTTCTCCCATTAATATTTCTTGCCAGGCCTGCTTGTTTGTTGTGCTCACTGGAGTGATGTGTTTGTAGTGTAATGAAGCGCGGTTTAGGGCTTGTTTGGACACCCCATGGTCATTTTCTCAAAGGGAGGCGCTTCTTTAGTGAACCGGACCAGTTCGCTGCGCCCTCACCAGTTTGCATCCGCCGGTGACCGGCGCGCGTTAGTGCATGGCAATACCCAAAGAGGCTAATTATGTTGATAATTGTATTGCTGTTAGTTGTGCTCATTGTCAGATCCAACAAATCAACGTAAACCATGAGTTGCAAATATTTGTTTACTTTTTATAACGAGCGTTGGGTTGTTGTGGATGACATTAATGATTTCAAGCCAATACTCGAAGGTATGCATTCCACAACTATAAACACGTATTCGCGCGAGTTAGGTCCTGCCCAATCAACAGGATGATCGAGACGCCAAAGGGCCTGTGGGGGTCGTCCCAGTCCCATATGGGAGCTTGCGGTGGTGTGGGTCCCGCCTCTCTGACACATTGTGGCAGTTGGCAAAACCCAGCGTTCAATGTCCCTTGTCTAAGCCGAGGCCACCAGACATAAGGCTCATGGCCAGGCTTTTCATTTTAACTATGGCCCGGGTGGCCTCATGTAACATGTCTAACACTCTTCTGTGTAGTTGGATGGAATCACCATCCGACCTCCGTCCACAACAACACCACTTTGTATTGACATTCAAGTTTGTCCAGTCCGGAAAGTTTTAAAAGTTTCAGTCTTTTGGCCCTTCGGCCTAGCCTTTACCTTCCCCCAAGTCAAAACGCAGGCAGTCAATGAGTCTATTGCCGTGGCTGACTGGCGAGCCATCATCTGAGTCAAGGCAGTTTCAGGGCAGGTTTCTGTTAGGGTGGCGGTGGCTGGAGCCGAGGTCGTCCTCGTAAGAAGATTGGGTAATGGTGTTCGGCTTAATGCGTCTGCATGGCGATTTGTTTCCCGGGTCGCTGGCAGCAATGATATGAAGAGCGGAAGGAATTCTGACCACCTAGTCATCTATGGGAGCAGAATGTTCGGTGTGGGTTTGTTCCCGCCTAAAATCCCCAATAACGGTTTAGGTGGTCAGTCAACAATGGAGAATGTTCTAAGCGTTGGTTCATGAAAGCGTTTTACCTCCGGCGATGATTGCCAGGGTTCTTGTCTGTAGTTGGCTAGAGTTGCTGTCCCACTTTGGAGAGCGTTTTTCGAATAAAAAGGCGACGGTGCCTCTCTCCATCAGTTAATGGTGCTCAGGATGAGCAGCCGACTCCGAATCGGGTGAGGCGTCGCAGGTGACCGTCAAGGGTAGAGTATTCTAACTGAATAAGAACGGTGTCTGAGGTTAACAAGTCTTTTTATATTTTGGAAAAGGACTTTTTTGTTCTTTGTGACCCCAAGTCCAGACAGTTTTTTAATCCTATCCAAATGGTGCAATGGTTCTGCTATCCTTGCTTTGTGGGCGGAGGAATACATTATAAAATTATGGCAGACCCAAGAATGCCTGTAAGTCCGTTTTATGTCTAGGTTGGGTGTGTCTTTAATTGCTTGACTTTTCTGTGGGAATTCTCTTGTATGTCAATCAAATCCTAAAAATTCGAACGAGTCAGTGCCCAGGCAAAGCATTTTTCTTTTTTAACTTTCAGGCCAGATCCTGAATTTCGTTAGCACTTCCCTAGTTCTAGCTCTAATGGGCGTTTTTTCACTGAAGTTAGGACGTCATCAAAGTATGACGACCCCTTTTATTCCATTTAAATAGGGCGTTCCATGAAGCTTTGGAAATCCTGGGGCAATGCTCACTCCGAATTGAAGGGTCTGTTACAGTTTGAACGCCCGTCTACAGCGTTCTAGTGTTTGTGCATCCAGCTGTTATGCGGGTCTACTGGAAGTTGCTGATATGCCTGGGCCCAAATCGAGTTTAGGCAAAAAATTTCGCTCCGCAAGTGAGTGCAGTAAATGCTACCGACTGTACCGGTATTGCGCTTTGCTGTAGTGCATGGTTCAGGGTACCTTGGTGTCCTCCCAGATACACAGACCCATCTGGTTTACAGGTGGTTTACTATGGTGTTTTCCCCACCGTGGCATGGTCATTGTTCTAAATGACCCCTTGTGCAATCAAATTTATTTAACTGCTCATCTATTTTGGGTTTTCAATTTGCAAAAGGGGCCCGTCTGGCTTTTAGTCTTCTGGGCGCTATTTGGGAATAGGCTAAAATTGGGGTTCCCCCGTAACCTGCTAGAGTCCGTCAAAGAAGCATCTGGATTCATGTACAGATTTCTCTTCCCAATTGTTCACGACTATTCGGTCACTCCAGTCATCCCAATGCCCAAGTGGTGGTGAACCATCTCGACTGCCAGAAGGCTGGGCGGTCTTCGTCGATATAGCTCAATGGCAGGACTTCAGCGGTGTTGTTTGTAAGTTACTTTTGAAGTGGCCAAACCTATCTATGGAATCCTATTTCCCTTGGTAGTCTTTGAGAATTAATTTTTTTTTTGTTTTTTTTTTGAGTTCATTTTGTCTGATGTTTGGAATCAGATCGTCTAAATTGTGTCAAGACACCAACTGATTAGAAAAGATCCTGAGTGAGCCTCCAGTCTCACAAGGGCTTCTTCAATGGACAACTACAATCTGACTTTTTCCAACTTTCCGTCTTGTGTGCTTCCTATAGTGATCAGTCTGATGTGTTTTCGGGTTGCTTGGTTCCCTTGCTGGTGCTCCCATTTTCTGTCGGCTTGCCTCGAGTCAATTCTTGGTAAGCGAATTACCGTGTCTGCTAGGGCTTGCTGTTTCTTTCGATTTTGGCAGACTCTTTCGAATGTCCCTCTGTTTTGCGCCCGACGATGGGCAATCAAGGAAACTATGCAACTCGGCTCAGGGGGTTCTCACAACCAGCGCATTCCCACCAATTTTTCTTTCCTTTTTTGGCGCCTTTTGGTTTTGCGTAAAGGTGGTGGCCATCGTCACTTCATCAGTGTCTGATGACTCGTCTAGGGTCTTCGTGGTTGTGTGTTTGTGGCAGCTTGCTTCCTCTCTCCGCCTGAGATTTTTGTCTTTCTGAAAGGGTTGTCGTATCAGCATGGCACTTCAATCATCTTCATTGTGGCTGCTGATGTTACGTTTGTGCGGCTTCCGCAGAGGTTGCTCCGCGATTGCCCTGCCAGCTGTATGTAGGTCGTTGTTTAAGAGTGCTTTGAGGTAAAGAGTCTAAGACCTAACACAACACGATTCCGCATTGGCCGGTCCTCCACTATTTTTGGAATTCGAACAAGGCTCTCCAATATGCGCGACGAGCTTGCCACGAAATCAGCAATGGTTTCATCTCCGTCTGGTCTGCTCTTATAAAATTCATGTCTCTTGATGGGTTTGAGACACCCGACGCGTAGTGAGCTTTCAGCATTTGGTTAAGCTCAAGACCAGGTCATCTGTTTCACATCCTGGGCTTGCGCCAATTGCCTTCACCATCTTAAATACGGCTGGCCTGCAATGTCTTAGGAAGACAGCCCTCTTTCGCTGATCGCGCAAATTTCTTCCCATTTCGTTGCTGCTCCAGAACATCCACCGAAAACGATCAGTATAGAGACTCCAATCTCCTTCATTGGATTGAATGGTGCGGGCAGCAACGTTATTACCGAAGCCATCTAGTCCTAGTGTGGGTTTTTTTCTCGCCAATGCTCGTCCTCCCCTTCTAGGCAACCACCTTCGCGCCAGTGTTCCCGTCCGGAAAAGAAGTGCGTGGAGACCGGGTTCCAAGCTAACAATCTTGTAGTAACAGTCAAGCAGTAAAGGGAACATTTGGCTCAAGCGCGGCAGGCCCTTAATATAGAGGCTTGGCCTGCCGCTGAGCAATTACATCACATTTAATCTTGCCCGCCTTTGAGCGTGCTTCTTCTTGGCCACACTGGCCTTTTTTGGCCAATCAGAATTGACTACTTGGAACCTTCCAAGTTATACGAACAGAATTCAATGGAGGATCAAAAAATTTTACTACCAGTTCTGTGGGTGTGCTGGTGGTACGGCGTGGCTTGGCTGGCGTGCGGTTGGTGAGCATGGCAGAGGAACAGGATACTTGCAAAATCTCCATTCTCTCCTCCCCTAACCTGCTTTCCAGCTCCATTCTCCTTTGCAGGGCAACAAAAGAAGACCCAGCCAATCAGCTGGGACTTGGGAGGCAGAGAATAAATGGGAGCAGAACCAGTCAGAGGTGATATTTGTTGGTTCTCTGAACTATTCAAAATTTCCACTACTGGTTCTTCAGAACTGGTCAGAACCTGCTGAATACCACCTCTGGATAGAATTCAAAATTATAATATAAAGACAGTTATCTGGGATCCAAAACGGGCCTCATGGGGACTCCTGGGAAGGGAGGGGTGGGCAGGGCCAGCCTGGGGAGGGATTTGCCAGTACAGTGAACTGGCCATAAAATTAATTACCAGTTCACCAGAACCAGGGAGAACCAGTAGCAGCCCACCCTTGGGTCAAAGTTACAACGGTGCTGAAAGAAAGGGTTTATGACCATTCCTCAAAGTTCAATAAAACTTTCAGATAAGAGATTTTAGGTAATGAAGGGAAAAGTTTAGGAAGCACTGTGTTAAAGCCAGCATCATGAATGAGGCCCAGAAGGAAAGTCAGAGTGATGTCCTGAAAAAACGAGAGTTAGCATAATATTATGTGATTTGTTTTAGATCTGAGGCAGCAACAAGAAATCCTAATGAGGAGCCAGTTCATGACAGGACACCCACCATTAATGTGCCAGCATGGAATGCAGACAATTCCTTCACAGTTGGAATCTCGGTTTGTGGAAAGGTACTCCTAGCCATTAAATGAAAGAAAAGATGTTGTCTGTATATAATAAGAACATGTAGAGCAGAGCTGAGGAATTATGGCCCTTTTATGACTTGTGGACTTCAATTCCCAGAATTCCTGAGCCAGCCATGCTCATGTTGATTCAGGAGTTCTGGGAGTTGAAGTCCACAAGTCATAAAGGGTCCATAGTTCCTTACCCGGGTGTAGAAATAAGACAAAACTTCAAGGAGAGCTTTCCTTAAATTGTGTTCTTCAAATGTATTGGGCAGCAGTGCCAACAATTACCAGCCAACATGTTAATATATCTGAAGTCAACAGAGGTAGTCCTTGATTTATGATTATTTGTTTAATGACTGTGAAGTTATAACACTGAAAAAAGTGGCTTATGACCAGTCTTGCACTTAAAATTGTTGCAGTGTCCCTATGATGACATATTCCAAATGTTGGCACTTGGCAACTGGCATGTATTTACAGGGATTGCAGCTTCCCAGAGTCATGTGATAGCCATTTGCAACCATCCCAGGGAGCTTCTGACAAAGTCAATGAGGGATGCTGATTTTGCTTAACACCTTGTTTAGTGATGGAAATTCCCATCCCAACTGTGGTCATAATTTACACTACTTGTAAAATCTAAATTCTGTTCTAGCATTTTTTTCACAACAGACTGTGTTTCTCAACATACTGGCTGGGGAATTCTGGGACTTGAAGTTCATATATCCTAAACTTGCCAAGGTTGAAAAATACTGTTATAGATACTCTTTTCTTTCAGAAAAGGTTACCTATTGGGTCCACAAGTGTTTCTTTCCCTGTGTGAACAGTAGCCATACATAACTGTCAGATCAATTTGGAATATGGTTCCTCCTCAGAGCAGAAGGACAAATAACAAAAATAGTGGACACACTTGTCACAATACAAGCACCATGCCCTTTGGACATATATAATGTTGCTCACTCATACCAAAGAGACAGAAGTGACAGCATATGAGGTGCTTTCATATTTTGATACAAACAACTCCATTTGCCTACTTGTTTTTTTTTAAATGTTAAACCACCAATATAGATATTTTGCTTAAGGCTTTAAAATGGCTAATCGACATTTAGTCCTTGATACGTACATTAAATCCAAATATCAATTTTTAAATTCAGGGTCAGAATTACTTGTGAAAATGGTTAGGTGGTTTTTTTTATACCTATAACTTTCTGTTTCAAGATTCTCAGTACTGTGCATTATAGGCTGTTTGCTCTCTATAGGAAATTTCTTACACAGAACTTCAGTGTCTCCCATAAGACAATTTCATTAGCTGTCTTCTTTGCTCTCCTAGACATTTGTTACCTACATCTGAGATCTTGGCACCAGCTGATCTCAGACAGAATCATGTGGCTTCCACTCTTGAACCTCCCACCTCACAACTTGCCAACTTCCCAAATTTATTATCTAGTTGCGTTTCCCAAGGACCAGGTGAGAAAGAGAGAAATCATAAGTAATTACGTAAGTAAATAGTCAGTAGCAGTAGGAAAACTATTGGTGCCAAGGCCTGATTCAAATTTCTCTTTTGATCTGAATCATTTTTGAAGAACTGAGTTGATTGTGTTAAGCAGTAGGGGTGTGCATGGAAAAACTTGCACTGAGTCTCTAAACTGATAAAAGGCACCTGATTTCGTTTTTCGCATTAAATAGATAGCAATAGCATTTAACTTGTATACCACTTTATAGCCTTCTCCAAGCGGTTTATAGAGACAGCATATTGCCCCCAACAATCTGGGTCTTCATTTTACTGATCTTGGAAGGAGGGAAAACTGAGTCAACCTTGACCCAGTCAGGATCGAACTCTTGGCAGTGAGCAGTGAGTTAACCTGCAACACTGCATCCTAATCACTTTACTACCATGCAGATAATAATATTAGCCTTGCAAGAAGTACAATAAGTACGTCTAGGAATACTAGCCCCATCTTTATTGTAAGGTTTTGTTAACAGAAGCTTATGAGCAGGGGTGGGATTCTACCAGTTCGCACCTCTTCGCTAGAACCGGTTGTTAACACTCTGAGCAGTTTGGAGAACCGGTTGTTAGAAGAAATTACTGGCCTAATCCTGTAAGGAAGGCAGGAAGGAAACATTCNTGTTAGAAGAAATTACTGGCCTAATCCTGTAAGGAAGGCAGGAAGGAAACATTCTGGTGTTGCTTCCAGAAACTGCCTCTCCGTTAACCCTTATTACATTCTTGGTAGGAGGAGACTTCCTGTCTCTGGAACTTCTCTGGAGTTATTTTTTTCCTCCTTTGCTGGAACTTTGCTTGTGTGGAGTGACCATTCCAAGTTACAATGGCACTGAAAAACGTGACTTATGACCATTTTTCACACTTACGACTGTTGCAGCATTTCACACTTATGACTGTTGCAGTCATGAGGCCAGGCGAGGAGATGAGTGCCTCGATGTGAGTGATGTTGAATTGGCCATGCCCAGCCAATCACATTGCCCAGCCAAGTCATGCCCACCAATTAAGCCATGCCCACAGAACCGGTTGTTGAAAAAATTGAATCCCACCCCTGCTTATGACATTGAAAACATGTATACCCTTCTTTCCCTTTAGCCTCCAGAAAAATAGGGATAGTCATCCTTTGCTAGTTGCTAGATTGCAGCTCTCCTTCCTGTCTCCCAATTTCATTCCCACATACCATTACAGACAATTTGCTTATTCAAAGAACTGATTAGAATTCCATGATGGTGAACCTATGGCATGCGTGCCAGAGGTGCTACGCAGAGCCCCCTCTCTGGGCATGTGAGCTGTCACCCCAGCTTAGCTCCACCACACGTGTGTGCGCCTTCCACTGGCCAGCTGGTCTTTGTGTTTCTGCCGTGCATGCATGGGGGTTGTGCATGCATGAGCAGGGGTGGGGAAGTTGTGCACACATGCACAGGGGTGGGCTGCATGCACAGGGCCTGCGCGCATTGCATTTTGAGGATGCGCGTGCACACTTTGGGCACTTGGTGCCGAAAAGGTTAGCCATCACTGCTAGATCAAATCACTCTTGAATGGAAGCTTTTGATGGAGCCAATATTTGCTGTAGTATTTTTGTTTTTTGGTCTTACCAAGCTAAATAAATGTAGTTCATACATTTAAATGTGTTCAAAGGAGTACAAAAGCTTACAATTCATGTACAGATAGTCCTCGACTTACAAAAGTTTGTTAAGTGACTGTTCAAAGTTACACTGGCACTGAAAAAAGTGTCTTGGGACGGCTGCAGGATCCCCATGGTCACGTGATCAAAATTCAGACCCTTGACAACTGACTCATATTTATGACCATTGCTGTTGTCTCAAGATCATGTGATCATTTTTGCAACTTTCTGACAAGCAAAGTCAATGGGGAAGCCAGATTCACTTATCAGTCGTGTTACCAATTTAACAACTGCAATGATTCACTTAACAACTGTGGCAAGGCAAGTCGCAAAATGGGGCAAACTCACTTAACAACTGTCTCACTTAGCAACATAAATTTGAAGCTCAGTTGTGGTTTCCTGTAGTTAGGGACACAGAACTTATGTTAACAAGTAGTGCTGAACCATCATTTTCAGCAAGCTTCTGCAATAGCTACATATAGGAAGGAAATAGCAAGAAATACCAGACTGGGAAAAAAAATCCTGACTCCTTAAAGCAGCCGCATCATCTTTCAGGCTCATGAAGAAACCTGAAAAAGACTATCCGTTCTAATGAACAGTGCCGGGTTGCTGGGTTCTCATGAGGGCCAAAACTTTTCTTCCGAATCATTTTTAAAGTATGCAGTCATGTACGTGGCTGCCAGCCTCACCAAGTACATCAAATAAGAATCACAACCAAGGGAGCTAATTCTGCTTTATTGTAAGGTTACATTAACAGAATATTGCTAATCTATCAGCATATTGAAAACCAATACTGGAGCAGATGAAAGGAAGAATTTAAAAATTACGTTGAACTAACCAGCCATAGTTTCTTCAATTCGGAGTCATACAGGTGGTCCTCAATGTATGACCGTAATGGAGCCTGCCCTTTATGATTGTAAGTTATGACAATCTTAAATAAAATGGATCACCCATGTATGTGAACAACCTGTTTTAACAAACTTTTCTGCAGCAGTCATTTAAGCGAACCAATTGTTTGTTGTGGGCCATTTTTCTCCAAAAAATGAAAGTAAATGTCAGTTTTCAACAAAGAAGTTGTAATACGCAATTACAGGACCATGAAATGCGGCAAACAATCATAAATGCCAATCAACTGCCAAGCACCCAAAATGCAGTCATGTGACTGAAGGAGGAATGAGCAAAAGAACTTTAGATCTGGGTCATAAGTACTCCAGGGGAAACCATATCGTTGAATGATTGCTAAGCAAAAGTCATAAGTCGAACACTACCTATACATATTAATCTGGATTTGAACTGGATTTAACCTTGAGTCCTTAACTATAAGATTGCACTGTGGGCTTTTTCTTTGTTTATGAATATTAATCCAGTTTTAAACAAGTGAATGATGATAAAAGTAATCTTCAATTATGTTCATTCATTCATTCAATTACTAGGATATAGTTTCCTTCAATCCGAATCAATGGAAGCAGTAGCCCAAAGACAAGAATTGGTTCAGAAACAAAATATTGCCAGGTAAAATGAACTAAATCACAATTATTAGAATTTACATGCTAAGTCATAATTTAAGGCTTATCACCTAGTTTGTTGTTTGTACGAATGTTTACACCAGCAGTTTATTCAATTAATCCTGATTAAACAAATCATAGTTAGAATGTCAGATAGCTTATAGGTCAATTAGTTACTGTCATCTAAACTGTGGTTATATGGATGGTATTGCTATTTAAATTACAGGCAATCTTTCTATATTTTCATCTTTGTCCATTGGCTACTCGTATAAATCTATCTCTTGCTGCATTACATAGATTTTGTTAACATGATTATTGTGGCATGTATCTCAGGAGGTAGTAGTATCTAACACTTTGGCTGGATTCCTAAACTAGCCTTGATTACTATTTGGATGGGAGACCACCAGGAATTTCTTGAACCAGACGCTAAACAGGGAAGTCTAAAAAATATTTCTGTAATCCTGCTTCCATATTGTTGCTGGAACACTTCATGGATGGATCCATGTAGACATCAAGATTTTTGCTGTATTCAAGGATGTGTGTGAATGGATGTGTGTGTAAATGATGAAGTGTGGGTGATCTTGGCCCTTGCCTACTTCTAGTAAGTACCCTCTGAGGTTATCAGTGGGGTAATGCAAGTCCTTTGACTGAAAAAGATTCAACACTTTTCATCTCCACAAACTGTATGTCTTCAAGGACTCAATTTTTACCTCTGCAATGCCTAATGTTCCAACTTTATATGTTGTAACCTATTGGTAGATTTCATTTTCAGTTATGGTGTAATGCTTATGATCCTTACTTAGGATGGAAAGGAGTGCCATATTTCAACAAAAAGAACTCGAAAAAGCTCAGCAAAAAAGTCTTCTAAAACTCAGGGGCTTTTTCCCTTATCCTGATGTCCCAGCTTGCTCTCCTAGTTTTCAAGAAAGACACTACATTCCTGAAGGCCACCTCTCCAATGGCCTGTATATCCATCAGACCACCTTCAATGAACTCCAGAGGAACGCCATGTTAATGGGCACAAGCTCCTATACACCTCTCACCATGCTTCAAAGGGAACGGGTCCGTCAACCAAACAGAAGAGCTGGGATTCGCAAAGCTTCTCGTTACCAGTTCAATCATGGAAAGTACCCAACGGAGGATAGGGACACAGATCTGGCTTCAGTGACTCTCCGTGAAGAAAAAGATGATAAGAAAGAAAGCAAAATGGAAATGCCAAACAAGCCTGCAGAAGCAGAACAAGAAGCACATGCAGAACCATCTGCAGCTGTCCCCAAAAATCAGAAGGAACATGAAGGTGACTTGCAAAAGAAGTTGTGTAACCGCAAAATGCCTAGTGAAACAACCGACGGCTACAATGGAAATGAGAAAGATCTTCACAATTCTTGCTTAGTCTTTAACAAAAAGCATGCAGATCCATCAAAAATCACACTCTCTGCTCTGACAAGTGGCTTTTCCATGCTCAATCAACCTCCGTTCTCTTTCGGTAAGTACTAAGACATGCAGGAGGATATCATGTCCCTCCAGATATTGCTGGACTGTGAGCCAAACAGTCCCAGGTGGAAAAATGCTAGGAATTGTTGAAAGCATCAAAGAATCACAGATTCTCCATGTCTGCAATACAACCTGGCATGAAAACCAAGGTACATATATTTCATGGAAACTATCAGCGTTGCAAACAATGCACCCATAGAACTCTTGAGGCAGGCAGGTTCCTCAAAGAACAGCTTTGTTGGGTAGATCATATTGGCACAATTGGTGAAAGCCGACTCTAAAAGTTCCCGCGGCTTTCACCTAATTAAATGTTTCCCCTTTCCCCCAAGTCATTGATCATGCTGTCCAATCCAGGAGCTGGCTGGTTGCTTGGTCATCACCTCCTGTGGCCAGCTACCTGTGGGAATGTCCTTGGGTTCCCACAGGGAAGTTTTATTGTTTTGGCTACAATCACATCTAACTATTTCCCACCCAGCCCCTCTGTTGTGTGGCAGTCCTGAAGCCTCCAAGATGGCGTCAGCCAAGATCACTTCAGGGTTGACAGAAACTTTGTGTGGTGGTGATCATAAATCAACGCATTCTACTTGCAAAGAACCCTCAGGACTGTTAACACAGAGGAAAAATATGGGAGAGGACAAGGTTTAAAACCCTTTTCCAGTGTAAATCAACTTTTCATTGCGACCCTGCTTCATGAAGAGAAGCAGTATTAGGATTTTACAGGACTCAAGTTCAGTACTGTAGAACAGGGGTTCCTAATTCCTGGTCCATGGTCTGCCACACGTCTGTGGCATGCCAGAAACTGGGCCGCGCAAACAAGCAAAGCCCTGTCCCCAGGATGCAGGAAGCATATGAAATCATGCCCCTTCCAGTCCGTGAAACAAACCTCTCTCCACGGAACTGGTCCCTGGTGCCCAAAAGGATGGGGGACACTGCTGTACACTACAATTAATCCTCCAAATGGAACCATTCATATAACAACCATTTGAAATTGTAATTGTATTTTTTTTTAAAGTGACTTAAGACGGATTGTTGCACTTATGACTCTCACAACATTCTCATGGTCCTGTGATCAAAGGTTGGGTCCTTAGCAACCAGCATGTATTTACAATAGTTGCAGCATCCTAGGGTCATGTGACAGACATTGGCAACCTTGATCTACCTGTATCTTATTTGGCCTCCCCTATGTAATATAGATTCAATATTTTGTCATATGCTCAGAATTTTCTCAGACTTCTTTGCTAGTTGCTAAAAATAAAAATGATTTTCCCCACATTCTCCTAGCCTCTCCCAGATTAATTTTAAATGGGGAAGAAATTTCATCTGCTGAAGATATTCGCAAATGGACTGTTGAAGATGTATACAGTTTTATCAACAGTCTCCCAGGATGCTCTGACTATGCTCAGGTAATCATAAATATTAAACAACTGCAAAATGCTCAGGAAAGAGTTCCTTGTATTTGACCTAATTTAAATAATGCTGTAATTCCATTTTGCTTAACATATATTTTGGATATGTTACTGCTTTTTGTTATTCATATACCAGTACATCAATATATTACAACATATTATGTAATGCCATGCTGTAGTTGTCTATTCTTAATGTTGTCTAATATTGTGCTCAGTATTGTACGAAGATATCAATGGAGGTGTTCAAAAACAGACTGGAAAGCCATTCATCTGAAATGGTATAGGATAGTTTGCTTGAGCAGGCGGGTTGGACTAGAAGACCTCCAAGGACGTTTCTAACCCTATTATTCTATGGTGGGTTGTTGTTTTTTCATGAAATACAGTGTACATGAAATCCCCTCAAAGCTGGCCATGGAGACAGGAAGGTTTAGGTTTACAGAGCATGTGAAAAAATACCAAAAGGAAACGTTTCTAGCAAGAAACAACAAAACATGGTTTTCAAATACAAAGTATTTGTCAAAATAAAAGACTGTTCCTACATGAAGTGCCAAGGAAGTAGGAATAACCAAGTCTGGCTGAAAGTGATAAAAGCGTGGGGGAATTGTACATAGGAGAGATGACATAGAATGGAGGTGTTGCATGAGAATAGCCATCTCACCCTGATTCTTCTGGAATCCAACTTACTCAGTCCGGGGTTGGCAGATATGGATGAAAGTTAGTAGGTTTGCGAGTGAATCTTTTAGTTCATAAAATTAACAATGAGACACTTTAAATCTGCATTTGGATATATGTGCCTCAGTGTCAGGCCCGGCCAAAGACAAAGAACATAGCCAAAATTCAGTTCTTACTTTGTTTGCACCAAGAGACAGAATCTTGCCAGTCTAAACCTTTGCTACTCTAATCCTAATAGATACACCCAGGGAGATTCTAGGGATTGGCTGTCCTAAATCTCTTCCTTTTTCTGATCCAGTTCTGGGCTCTGTTTTTCCTTGTCTCGCCTCCCTCTTTCCTTGGAATATGCTCCCTCCTTCCTGGGAAACTGCCACTTCACTGTAATCCATACCACCAGCCCCTTTGTATACACTACAAAGTGTATACACACTACATCTCTCCAGAAATTAAGTACAGGTAGTCCTCCACTTACAATAGTTCATTTAATGACCATTAAAAGTTAAGGCATTGAAAAAAGTGACTTATGAGATTTTTCACACTTATGACCATTGCAGCATCCCCATGCTTATTTGTATTCAGATGTTTGACAACTAACTTACATTTATGAGAGTTTCAGTTTTCCGGGGTCATGTGATCACCTTTTGCAATCTTCTAACAAGCGAAGTCAATGGGGGAAACCAGACTCACTTAACAACCGTGTTCCCAATTTAACAACTGTAATGGTTCACTGAACAACAGCGGAAAGTCATAAAAAGGGGCAAAACTCACTTAACAGATTTCTCACTCAGCAACATAAATTTTGGGCTGAATTATGGTCATACCTGTAAGTTGAGGACTACCTGTACAAGAAATAGCATTCAGTGGATCCTGCAGAAAAGCAGAGTTGAACTGGATAACCAGAAAGTTTATTTTCAGCTCTATGGTGCATGAGTCTAAGGCCCTCTTTCAGTATATTTAGAAAAAGCTCCTTGTCATAGGTCACATTGTCCACTAAGGTGTTTTGGCATCTCCTTGGTAACCTCTTCCAGTCTCTGGCCAGCACTGATTGGGATGACTTTGGTTCTCAGGAGGTAGTAAGTTGTTGATGTCTGGTCTGACATTCCAGAGTTCCCTCCTCCTCCAAAAGTGTGTCAAGCTGAAAAACAGAGAAAATGGCTGCAACAGGCCCAATCCGTTTCAAAGTTGACACATTTATTGATTCCATGACAATATTTACTGTTTTGTTTTTAAAGGTATTTAAAGATCATGTCATCGATGGAGAAACCTTACCGTTGCTTACAGAAGAACATCTTTTAGACATGATGGGGTTAAAACTTGGGCCTGCTTTAAAGATTCAGTCACAGGTATAGTTTGCAGATCTTCTGAAATTCCAAACACTCAACAAACGAAAACTACAGCACTTTCAAATATATACTTAATCTTCACTAAGTTTGTATATGGGTTTTATTATGGGTTTTATTATCTTGCCTTTGTTATCTGGTACAGGTAGTTCTCAGCTTAAAACCATAATTGGGCCTGGAATTACAATTTAAAAAATCATGCTGGTCATTAAGTGAGTCATCACTTGACAAATCCGATTTTACAACTTTTTTGCAGCAGTCTAGTGAATGTAATGATGGTGGCAGTCATTAAACGAACCCATCGTCTGCAATGGACTTTTTTCTGGAAAGGGGAAGTAAATGTTGGTTTAACTATAGTTAAATGAATCATTGCAGTTGTTCAGTTAGTAGCCAGTTTGTTAAGTGAATCTGGCTTCCCCATAGACTGTTTGTCAGAAGGTCACAAATGATGACCATATGATCCCAGTAACTGTCATAAATATAAGTCAATTGCTAAGCATCCAAATTTTGATCACATGACCATGGGGATGGCTGCAATGGTTGTTATGTGTAAAATTGCCATAAATCTTTTTTTTTTCAATGCTGCTGTAACTTTGAATGGTCACCATATGAATTATTGTAAATCAAGGTCTGTAAATTGCAGTAGCATTTTCTTTGTGTTACAGTTAAAATTCACAAGCAATAGGAATCATGTTAAAGTAGCTACTATATGTGGTGCCATCCTGCCAATATGACACAAACATGTCTTAATGATAGGAAACCTGGATGACAAACATTTCTTAATGATAGGCAGCCAGGATGACAAACAATTATAGCAATGATCCAACCACTATTCTCAAAAGACAATTCTTCCATATTATCCTTCATTAGCTGACTTCATGGATTTCATGTATTAAATATTGCACAGAATATTTTCTTTCATTATTACTACACAATAAAGAGGGTAATAATATACTATGACAAAGACTCATTAAGGGGCACTGACTAGTGAAAAGCCCCTACCATATTGAGTGTTTTGCTTCTTTTGAATCTTTGAACAACTGTACATTAAAAAATAATAACTACAGCCTTTCTCCTGAGTTTGCAGTTTGAATCAACATCCTCTATCTTGCTTTTACATAGTATTTTGATTTCATTCTAATTGTTAAGCAGTTTTTTCTCCTATCTTTATCCATCCTTCCTCTCACTATTATCTATTCATAACTGTTATAGTAAGAATAATTAAATGCAGCTCAAGGGAATATAGTGAACAAGTAACAGAATGCAACACTTCTTATTTCATATAAAAGGTGTCAAACCAGTTCTGGAGAAATCTGAGATACATTTAGAAAGGGGAAAATGCAGAAATCATAAGATGAAAGTTAATTTGCTGTTTGAGTTGCAATGGGCTCCCACTGGGGAAAAACCAGACAAAAAAGCTTAGATGTCATATGGCAATGTTTCCCAACTTTGGCAACTTTAACTGCATAACAGAATTGGAAGGGACCTTGCAGGTCTTCTAGCCCTATCCCCTGCCCAAGCAAGAAGCCCTCTACCATTTCAGACAAATGACTGTTGAATCCCTTCTTAAAAACCTCCAGTGTTGGAGCATCCACCCATATGTGGAATTCAATTCCCAGAATTTCTCAGCCAGCCATCCTGGCTGGGGAATTCTGAGAGTTGAAGTCCACCCATTTTAAAGTTGCCAAGGTTGGGAAATCTTTCAAATAGAGATGGTATACAGTTGTATTTACTGACAAGTTTAATGCAGCAATTTTATTTTAAAGTATTTAAATAAATAAAAGTGTTTTTCCTCTCTAAAGGTGTCCCAGTGCCTGAGAAATATATTCTGCACAATGAATATTCCCTTGGCTATGCCTAACCCACATGCAACCAGCACATCTTCTGAGGCTTTCCACGATGCTGTATCCCATCTTCCTTGCGACAGTGCTCATACTATTCTGGCCAGTCCTTGCACTCATGATCCTGAAACGTCAAAAACAGTGGAGTAAGTGATTTCAGAAAGCACACACAATAATCTGCTCTAGCTGGATCACAGGAGTCACTGTCAAAAATCTTTGTCAAAAATAAAAAATCACTGTCAAAAATAAGGGGGTCAGCTTATTTTCCAAAGCACCAGGGGGCAGGGCAAGAAACAATGGATGGAAACTAATCAAAGGGAAAAACAACCTGGAATTAAGGAGAAACTTCCTAACAGTGTGAACAATTAACCAATGGAACAGCTTGCCTTCAGCAATTTTGGGAGCTTCACCCCAGAGGCTTTCAAGAAGAGATTGGACAGCCATTTGTCAGAATGGCGTAGGGTGTCAGGGGTTGAACTAGAAGGCCTTCCAAGGTTCTTTCCAGCTCTATTCTGACTCACTAAAAATCTTGAAAATCAGTGGATTTGCCAGCAAAGCATATCACAGGCTATATAAACACTTATAAGTTTATAAAATGATTGTTAAAGAAACGGGAATTATGGCTCCCATGTGGTTAATGAGTATTATTTATTGCATAAATAAGAATTCACTAAAATAAAACGATGGAATCATTCCTCTGCCGTGAATTTGGTTTTCATTTTTAATGGTGCTTTGCTTTAACTGCTTTGTTGTTGTTCTTGATCTATGAAAATGCAAGATTACAAAGAGGCTGTCAACTGTGAATTGAACCTAGCCACAGCCATTTTTCTCTTCCTCAGTTGACACACAGAGGGGGAAAGAGGGAAGGAGGTTGGAATGCATTACTAGACACAAGGAAGAGCTTCCTCATCAGAACCAAGGTCGTCTCTACTGACAACAGATAAGGTTGGGGGAGGAGTGCCTGAACAGCCTGCCAATTAACCCAATTGGCCAATGTGACCTGTCACACTTGGGAATGGGGTTTATTTCCTAGTTTAATTATACTAAAACCTCGGGCAAGATTTAGATTTAGTTTTCCATTGAAGTTGTGCTGAAATGATATCCTCATTAAAGACCTTTGAGAAGGAGCCAAGTCTCAGAGTTCTGATTTGCTTGAGTTCATTTATTAAGAGGCCTAAATTTATATGAAAAGATAGGCCTTGTTTTGGGGTTTCTTAACTATGCCCCCCACCCCACCCCCGCTCTTTTCAGTTCATATCCCAAATCTAGAAAGACTTCCAAATTTCATACTTGTTCCAAATCTGTCTATCCACCCATGAACAATGCTGACACCGACACAGAACGCAGTTGTAGAAACAGCAATTCCACACTACTTCATTGTAAACCTACAATAATAAAATCTTGCAAGTCTGAATGCACTTCCTTACCTCTCATCTCTCACCACAACTGATTGAAATAGCTAACTGGAGGAAGAACAGAACCATTGAAAAACAGTGCATTCAAGCCTAATCCCTATAGGTAGTCCATAGTAAAGTGCCATGGTCAATGGTATCAGATAAAAATAATAGGAAGGTAGGGAGTATGTTACTTCATCCAAGGCTCACAAAGGTCACCCAACGATTAATAATGGCTTTGTTCCATAGTGTGATTCCCTGCTGAAATGACCCAAATCATCTATTTTTAGAGGTGCTCCAAAATTGGTCTGCCACTGTTGTATCAACGTTTCCTAAACATGGGAGGCTGGAGACTGGACAATAATTCACCAAACCTCTCATCCACAGATGGCTTTTACAGAAGGAAGAACACCAGAGCCTCTTGCAAGGCTGTTAATCCACCTACCCACCCAGGGGGTGTTGACAGTTCATTAGATCAAAGTGGCTATTTCTTCATTCACTTCCCTCAGCAGCCAGGAAGGCAGAGATGCCAAAAGCGGATGGCAGATAAAAATCTACTTCCTTGGAGCCCACAACTAAAAGAAGTCTCAAATAACATTGCAACATTGCAGAATCTGCACGTGGAATCAAGACTTTGGTGAAATCTAAGCCACTTTATCTGTGCAAATCGATCACAACGGTGGGAGAACATCATGCAGATACTTCCCCCAAAAAGAACTGATTGCTTAAGTAAGGCTATTGGATGACAGCCCAGTGACACACTATGGGAGAAAATTGTCTTGGTATAGGCCTGAACTTACCTGCACTCAGATCTGCTTCTTGTCTTCTTCTATCCACACTTCCAAGCATCGTTTTCAGTATTTCATTTTCTAGAGCAGCTCTGAAAACCAAGCTACCAACTAGGAACAGCCACCATATAACCACGAAGGATATACACACACAAGAATTACCAGAGTTAGTTGCCTGATCAGGTATTTTGAACAACCCAACACCTAAAGGCAAAAGTTCTGCACTAGCCAGAGGCAAATTCTAGTTGCTCAAGAAGTGATCCTGACAAGCTGCACGGTGATTAGTGACAGGTACCCCAAGCTTGTCTCTACATCTCAATCTAACATACAGGCACTCAAATTCTGCTACCTCAAGACAGCATCTCCACTGAAAAAAATTATAATGATCAAAGACACCTCCTGGCCTCCAAACCTAGCATCAATATTGCTGAAGGACCCAAACCTTGGCATAGAAGATCTCTGACAAGACTTGTGTTGCCCTTGACCATTCAGATTTGAAAAATATATATCAGGTACGCCTTGTCCAAAACTATGTTATGGAGGACGATGAACTACTGTAGACGGAGCAGGTATTAATCACCAACACTTTGCATCCTAAGACATCAGTATTCCAGCCATGTGGTTCTCATCATGAAGCTACTAGTTTGGAAGTCAAGATAACCACAAGCTTGGAGATCTCCTTTCCCCAGCAAAGGCTTACCTAGTGTTACTCGCTACAATGCCCTCAGCCCAACTTCACCAGCATACAATGACTTCTACCATCTCTTGCCAGGAGCAATCCACACCACCCACCTCACTGTAATAAATTCTTGCTCAACCAACCAAAATCCAAATAGACATAAACTTAGTTTGCTATACAGACTTATTTTGCCTGAAAATATAGTGAAGAATATGCAACATCTATCCTTTTTTAAATAGCAACAGCACTTAGATTTATATGTCACTTTACAAGGCATACAGCACTTCTAAATGTTTTACAAAGTCAGCTTATTACCCCCAACAATCTGGATCCCCATTTTAACACCTCGGAAGGATGGAAGGCTGAGTCAACCTTGAATTGGTGAGAATCAAACTGCTGGCAACTGGCAGAGTTTGCTTGCAATACTGAATTCTAACCAGCGTGCCACATGGCTCTTTAAACTACAAACCCTGTTATAAAACAGTAGAGGTGACATCATGGATGAGCATGTTATGTAAAACTTCACTAAAATTATCTTCATGCTAAATGTAAAACTATTATGAATAAAATCAGAACATTTTTGTTGGAAAGTTAAGCAAGCAAAATACAAGTTAATACTTTATAAAGATTAACATATACAGAATGATCTTAAATTACACATCTATGTAATTCACAGGTTAAATCTGTAATCAATCAAGCTGACTTGGAAAACAATGTTTTCCTGATACCAAACTTCCAGTTTTAGAGAACTGACTAAAATGTATTTATTTATACTTGAACTTTATTATTTTTTATAAATAACTCAAAGTGAAGACATACAGTACCTACTACTCCTTTCTCTTCTTTTCTACAATGACTACCCTATGAAGTTGATTGCCAGATCATAAAGTAGTATTGTCACCCTTCAAGATCTTCTACTATCGC
>BHFT01007259.1:0-20896 GCA_004320025.1 Laticauda laticaudata
GGACGGATAGAGAGGATGAAAAACGTATGCAGTGAGTACAGAACGGATGAATCGCGTTAACCAATGGATGGCAAGAATTTCTCTCCGTTTTACATCCTCTTTCCATCCGTTGGTGCAGTGTGACATGGGCTTAAGCTATTGATTATCAACCAGCATGAATCTAACAACATAATTATGACAGTCCAACTTGGGGCATACCCATGATGAATGAGAAAACTGTGGTCAATATTAGGAGCCATGGTGGTGCAGTGGTTAGAATTCAGTATTATAGGCTGACTGCCTACTGCCAGGAGTTTGATCCTGATGAGCTCAAGGTTAACTTAGCCTTCCATCCTTCTGAGGTTGGTAAATTGAGAACCCAGAGTGTTGGGGGCAATAGGCAAACTGATTAGATAATGCTGTAAAGCACTACGAAGCAGTATATAAGTCTCAGTGATATTGCTATTGCTATTTTCATTTTCTGACTTCTTTTGGAGATTGCTTTTTCAAGGTAATGAAAGCCAGTCATATGTTACCTAAACAAAAATTCTTGAGCTAAAGAGACCATGAGAAATGTTCACTGATTTAACTTCCTAATTTAACCTGATATGACAAAACATCATGATTGTTATATGAACTGTGTGAAAAAATATATGCTGTTTGTAGAATAAGTCAGATAGGCTCAGCGATGAATCCCAGCCAATTCTAACTGATATACCAACATATGCACAACAGATATACAGTTATATCCATTCACAACTTGTTTCCTTCATGGTGCAGAATAGGGGTGGGATCACCTGATATTCTAGTTTCCATCTTTGTTCTGTTATTATTATTTGCATAAAAGAGTTAAGACTGAAGAAACCAATAGCTGTTCCCATGTTAATTACCTACAATATTGTTTCCACTGGATCTGGGAAGGTCTATGTTTTTGGTGAGATACAGATATTACTGTTTGAAGATGGTAAGTCTTCTGCTCTTCTTACTTTTTGCCTTTTTCTTGTCTTCTCTCTCCCTGCTTCTGCCTGCCTTTTGTCCCATTTTGCCAGTGAACTGCTCCTGATGTTTGTTGAAGTATAAATAAATAACCATCAAGCTACATTTCTGGCTAGATGAATAGAATGCTGTGCGTGCGTGCTGTGATCTGCATATAGGAATTGATGTGTGATGTGCTGAATGCAAACTAAATTGGAAATTATTCAGTACTTTTCCAACAGATAAAACAAAAGCATATTTCATATAATCATAGAACCACAGAAGCAAAGAGCCTTCTAGACGAACTGCCTGTTCAGTACAGGATAAGCCATTTCAGACAGCTGGCTATCCAGTTTACATTTGAAGACCTTAGTGAATATACCACTTGATGTTGCAAGTTATTCCAGTAATCAGCAGTAATTACCATCAGGAAATTCCTTATAAACAACTTTCCTGTAGTTTCAACCCCCTGGTTTTGGCTCTGCTCTCCAGGGCAATAGAGAACAAGTCCACTTATTCTCTTTATGACATCTGAAGATTGTTGTCATATTTTTACTCGGTTTTATGTTCTGTGGGTGAATTGTATTCAATCATTTAAACCATTCTTCACAAGAGTTGGTTTCTACACTCTTACTTTCTTGGTATTCATCCTCTGAACTTGTTCCAGTATGTCAACATCCTTTTTTTAGTCTGTGGTCAGAGTTTGCGGTGCCTATATTTGAGCACAGCTGGTCCTAACCAAAGTAGAATACAGTAGGATCATTATTTCTCATGATCTGAACTGCAGACTCTGATTAATGCACCCCAGAATAACATTTGCTCTCACATAGTTAATTCATAGTCAGCTTGTGATCAACAAAAATCTGCAGATCTTTTTCATAAGCACTACTGCTGAGCCCTAGCTCCACAACACTATGTTTGTATCGTTCATATTTTCTCCTTAGACTTTGCATTTGTCCATCCCTTCTGTAAGTGTGAAAGTAGATTTTTCCTCTGTTTTTTTTTACAGCCCAAGAAACTAGAAAGAGTCCCTTTGTGATGTTTGCCATGCCCACATTCCTGTTGCAGGCTAAGGTGCATCTTATTGGACCATTCCCTCATTGCGACTCTTACCTCTGTCTCCCAAGGTCATTCCTACATACCAATACGCAGGGGTGGGATTCTACCAGTTTGCACCTGTTTACTAGAAATGGTTGTTAACATTCTAAACAGTTCAGAAAACCAGTTGTTAGGAGAAATTACTGGCCTAATCCTGTAAGGAAGTCAGGAAAAAAACATTCTGGTGTTGCTTACAGAAACTGTCTCTCCATTAACTCTTATTACATTCTTGGCAGGACTAGACTTCCTGCTGTACGCATAGAAATTTCTCCTTGGAGTTTTTCCACCCATCTTTGCTGGTACTGTTGCTTGTGTGGAGTGACCATTCAAGTTACAATGGCACTTAGGCAAAAAAAAGTGAAAAAAGGGTGACTGTGAATGAATCTTTTTCACGACTTTAAAACTGTTGCAGGCAGTCCACAGTCCATTGAAGAGGAGGTGAGGAGATGCGTGCCTGGCAAATGTGAGTGTATTGGTTGGCCACTACCCAGCCAATACATGACCACGCAAGCTTCATGATCCACGACACAGTCACAATGACCACCAAGCTAACGCCTGACCACCAAAGCCACGCCCACAGAACAGGTTGTTAAAAAAAATTGAATCCTACACCCTGGCTAAACTTGCAATCCACACATTACAAGCTGCTAGGTATTTATACAGTCCCTGGGGTGTGGCATCAATCTCATTTATACAGGTTGAATATACTGCAGGTGCCTATAGAGTGTCGGACATCAGGCCAGGGGCCTCCTCCAGTACTAAGCGCCATGGTCCTATTGAGAACCAGTCTAGTGCAAGTTGGTGCGTGAGTATCGGCAAAGACTTCATCTGTGCAATGAGCTATGATGGAACTAGGTTGCAGAGGGTGAAATCGAAATGCTCGCCCTGATGTCATCAGCTTCTGACTGGTCGCATAGAGTCGCAAATCGTGTTGGGGACCACTTGATTCTGAAGCCATATTTTTTATTATGTTATTAGTAATACAGATGTATATCTAGGTAGAAGTGATTGTGGATAGAGTAGCCTTTTTGGGGCTCCTAGATGCCAAAATGCATGTGGCACGCAATGCGCGAGAGATACACTCACCACGTGCCAGCACCCCAGAATGCATGCATGCCCCCCTCGTCCCCCTGCACATTGCAGTGCAATCCCCCTCCCACCTACCCTCTTACCTGAGCACTGTGGCGCCACGAGCTGATTTTTTCAGGTGGTTTGAGGCCTTTTTTCCGTCCCCAGGGCTTGGAAACGCAGCCTCTGCAAGGCTGTTTCAGGATGAATTATAGGCCGCATTTTTTGTCACTTCCAATAGTAAAGGAAATGATGAAAAATGGGCCTATATTCATCTTTGAAAGCTTGCAAGAGCCTTTATCCAAGCCTCTGACGGAATGGCAAAAAAGGCACTCAAACCAAACCTGAAAAAAAATCAGCTGTGAGGGGGGCGGGCACATGTGCCAGTGAGGTAGAGTTTGCCTGCGGACTCAGTGCATGCCAAGCACAAAGTGGCTCCTGCGGTGCCACTTGTGGCACTCATGCCATAAGGTTTTGCCATTGCACGGGTTATTAGGGTTCGCAGCTTGAGCACAGGGTTGGATAGAAGAACTCCAAGGTCCTGCTTCCAACGTCTATTTATATTGTATGATTTGATGTTTTAATATGTATTGTATATTGTATATTGTATAGTATGTATATGTATACTTGTAGTATTGTTATATGTATATTTGAGTTGCAATTTTAATATTTGTTATTATTATAATTGTATGTATATATATAGTAAGTATATATTAATTATAATATTATATATATTATATATATATGTGTGTGTGTGTGTGTTAGTGTGTATGTTGTGTGTTGTTGTGAGTGTGTGTCGCTGTGTCCTTCGTGATGGTGGTGTGCTGTGTGGTGGTAGATGTTGTTGCGACGGGTGTACCACACAAAGTAAGCCCTACACGGTAAGAATAGGCATGTGACCAGTAGATAGAGACCAACAGATCTAGTGGAAGCATCGCTGGTCAGTAAGCCTCATAAGCATATAGAAGGTACTGATTGACAAAAAATCAAGATAGTGATATACAGCTGGCATGACACAGTCGTAGACATAGCGCGGGTTCAATACACAGACAACGAAAATGCGAGCCGCAGGTCGCTTAGAAACGCCCTTAGCAGAGTGCCAAAGAATGTGACGCTGGAAAACCGGTAAGGGACTTTAGTTGCGCGCGACTAGGGAAGGTTCCGGCGGGTGTGCATACCATCGCCCTGGCTGACATACGTTGGACCAGACCAGTAGACAGAATATAATGTTACCTCCTGCTGTATGAAGCACAAAAATGCAGTTAAAACCTGGGAACAGCACCCTGCTACACTAGTTCAACACAATGAAAAGCCAAAACAGTCACAACGTCAACTCGTCTACCGTGGCACTGAAAATCCCTAGCCACGTATAGAAAAGACCCTCAGGCCACAAGAATGCATCAAAGAAGCCATAAGAGAGTTGAAAAAAGGACCTGAAAGGCATTAATAGAAGATGATGATTCCACCGAGACTGGTCCAATCATGTTGGAAGCGCTAGACACTCTTCAAACAGAAAAGATCTCCAGCACCACACAATAGCCAGGCATACACCTGGGTCAAAAACATGAACTCCCCTCTGATACCGTCGCCCAACTCACAAACACACCCCCAACCAGCACCCGATGAAACCTCAGCTTCCATATAGACATAATCAGCGTGTCTTCTCACCATCGCAAGCCACAAGCTGCACTGAAAGCCTCCAATACAGGAACACAGCCAGTGTTGCCAGCCTAATCACAGCCAACAAAACAGACGAAGGAAACCAAGAAACACCATTCATAACAACATTCCAAGGTCCAATAAGACAGACCAAGACTCCAGTCCAATCAGGATGAGTAAAAAAAAACCATCCTGGCACAGCCCATGCAATAGGGCTAAGTAGCCTCAAATTGAAAACTAACAGCTGTGATAGCGACCCCGCCTAACCCACTACGCAACCTCAATATCACGTAATGCCTATGATGGCAGATGAGATTCTGTGGGGGCTTTGACGTTTGCTTACAACCGGCTATTAAAAAACAGCCACTAACCCAGATTTTGAACCAGGTTCTGGATGAATACCCAAAGGTACAGCTGAACAGCCATGATGTAATACTATATACATAATAGTATTTAGCTACTTACTTATAAAGTAAGTTAATATAGTATAACTAATTATTATATATATATATCTATATAACACTATATATATATAATATAGTTATATATAATATAATTTATGGGGATCTATTTGGTCTTTATTCGGAGTTTTTCCCCGGCGTAGAATTGGAAAGTATCTAAGGCAACGTTTCGATGTAAGGTCTCATTCATCCACTCTTCAGGCTTGTTATCTTCAAGCTCTGTGCTTGCTCATCTTGAGAAACCAGAGCCTGAAAGAAACAAGCCTGAAGTATGATGAATGAGACTTCATCGAAACGTTGCCTAAGATACTTTTCCAGATTTTTCTTAACGGGCGGGAGAAAAAAAAAAAACCCGGTAATAACGCAAGGAGTTTTTCCAAGCAATACCAAATAGACTCGCTGACGACGAGAAAACCTTCAGAAAACAAAAATAATATATATTAGTATATAATATTATATATATAACTATTATAATAATATCTATTAATTATATATCATAAGATCTTTTCCTTTTGGCATATTATATAATACTATAATATATAGTATATATTAAAATATATAAACATAATATATATATATTATATATGTATATAGTGTATAGATCTATATCAATAATATAGTAAATATATATATTATATATATAATTTAACTATATATATATATATAAAGATCTCCTGCTTGACCAGGGATTGGACAGAAGGCTCCAAGGTCGCCTTCTTAGTGCTTATCATTCTTATGTTTTATTTAACTCTTTGTCAAGTTTTCTCTCCGCACGTGTTCCAATAAAAAGACTAGAAATCACCAAAACGTTTGTTGGTCCAAATTCAATAACACTCAAAGCAAATCTCTGAGACAAGGTTTTCTCCAAAGTTCCATTTTTATTAGAGTTGTCATAGTGGCACCCCATACTTTGGGAAACCTGAACTGAAAGAGTTCCCACGATATTTCGCGGCCTTCGGCCTCCTACCGCGGGCACACAAAACACACTAAAGGAGATCCCTCCCTTGACAACCCTGCCAGTCCATCACATGGTCCAACATCAACATAATGTCCACTCGCCCACCGCCGTGGATAGACTTTCCTCCAGGCACTGCGCCTTCCAGGTGCCAGATAACATGGCCTGCTTGTGACTTATATAGTGAAAGAAGCGTTGCGTGAGATTCTGATCAGTCTTCTGACCGCAGCCTCTCTACTGAAAGTTCTGCTCTGAATTCATGCCCCGGTCCTAGAAGTTCTGAACAGCCTCGGAAGGGCTTCCATGAATAAAATATACTTCTCCGAGGGGGCAAGACAGCTTCACTGGAGGTGCCAGGTAGTATTCTATCCCGAAATACAACGTAGATAGATATGGGTTATATGTTGTCATGGACTCGCATTTGTGATTGCCAGGGTTCCTAGATTGCTTGGTTAATGCGGCGGTGAAATTTCTAAGGTCACTCTAACCAGGACGTCTAACCCTACTATGTGGTCCGTGTACGATGGAGAAGTAGGAGACGCACGTGGACTTCGTCCTATTAGACGCTACCAAGCATGTTAATAATTTGATGATAGTAGCAAATATCACGATTGCTTTCCGTGCACATGCCCAGCACCACACAGCAAACACGAACATCACACAGCAGAGTAGAGGAGAAGAGAGTGAGAAAGGAGAGAGAGGTAGTAGATGAGGCTGCTGAGACCCAAGTAATACAGTCCTAAGGCAGCTGTTGGATACAAACCCTCAGCATTCCCTTCTGAGTCCCACAGTAACTCAAAGGACGCCTGCGCAAGAGGAAGTGGATACTCAGTCCCGGTAGAAGTCTAGGCTAGAACGTCGAGACCAACAGCGAAGTCAGACCAAAGGTTTTTGACAAAGCAAGAATCCCAAAGGCACGAGTTCAAGGCAAGAACATGAAGCAAGGCAAACAGACATGTTGTTCCAGCAATGTCTTTCTCTTTGGGCAGGCTTAAATAGTCAATGTCAATATAGATCCTCATGATGGGCAAGGCTACTGCCTCATGAGTAGCTTGCCTGACCAGTGTTGTTCCTGTCACCTCTCAGTATCTGACTCAGAGCTGCTAAGTCTTGCCAGGGTTCAGCTGAAATTTGTTTCTAAGGACCATCCAGGCCCTCACAGTCTCCAGGCACAAAGGTAGAACATCAACATAATTGCTTAAATCATCACAAACAGAATAATGGACTGTATGAATGACTTGGAGAAAGAGGGGAAGAGATGCTACCTAGGAAACAATCAGACAAAAGAAATAGATGCCCAGAGTTGCTTAACAGTCAGGGACAGAAACTTAGGATGGTTCCATTCTAAAAATTAAAAGTGGAAGTGGGATGTTTGTGCCTTGAAACCTGCAAGATTGATATCAGCCCTCCCAACTAAACCAGATGAATTAATTCTACTTTAGAATAGAATTAGTATAATGTATGGACACAATCTTGTGAGTAGACAGACTCCAACCAAATTCTCAGACCTGCAAGTGGAAGCCTGCATTGAGGAAGAATTTGGCTGCACAATGATCAGCCAGATGCCCTCACTTTTTCTCTTTCTTTCCCCTTATGCAGTTGCTGAAAACTTTTTGATACTTAAATGTTTGTGCATTCTTTTGTGTACATTTGATCAATCTCAACAAATGTTGTTATTTCACTATGCATTTTTTTTTTCATGGTGAAAGTCAACATGGATATAAAAATTCTTTGGTCTGTTTTTGGATGTGCATTTACGAGCAAACTTTCTGCCATTGCAGTAGCTTTGATTGGACATTTATCTTTNATTGGACATCTATCTTTTCATTCCAGTAATATCAACACAACCTTGGAAAAAATCTGTGTATTTGCTATGCCATCAAGTTCCACTTTTGCTTTGATTAGGAGCACAAAGAGTAAATCACTGAGGATGTTCTTCCCCAATATCTTCAGGAGGCTGAAACCCTGCACGAGGAAAAGGCCACTTCTTCTAATGCCGCTGACCCCAATATCAACATGCATGACACTCTGCCATTGATGGTAACCCAAGCTACTTCCCACAAAGTTAGTAGTACATCCTCCAAGAAAAAGGATCTTCAAAAACCTGTCAAGAACAAGAATCGATTTTAAGCAAGAAGGCTCTGTTTTCTCCTGGAAGTTCAACCACCTGCTTTAGAGCCAGAAGCTGAAGCTGAAAGAAAACAAGCCTCAGGAGAGATGGCGTGACTAGAAGTGTATGGTCTATATGTACATGGGAGTGTGGATGCTGAAGTAAGAGAATTGCGAACAGCAGCAAAATAGGTAGAAAGAGTGCTTTATCTGTAGGAAAAATACACAACTGTTGCTTTCAGGAATGTAGAGTCTGAAGCATGCAATTACTTATTCAGATTACTCCTATGCCAATAGTCTGTTATGATTGCCATTCCACTTTTGGCTCTATGGTCCTCCAATTTACAAATTTTACAATCCTATCTTAGCAATTTGAAGAAGTGATTGTTTTTAAGAGTTCTATCCTCAAGTCTTCCACAAACATTGGACATTGCTGCATGCGTCAAATTATTAAGGATTTTAGAATATTGGGATTGTCATAGTTTTCTTTGAAGAATCTTGACAATTGTGGTTGATGATGTATTGAGAATTCCTCATTTTAAACCTTTCCTTAAGTCTCATGAACTGCAGTTGCCAGCAAGAGGTGAGCAGAGAGTTCACTCTCTAATCTAGTCAAATACTTTTTCTCTGCTAAAAACAACATAAAACATGACACCAGACATTGTGTGAACATGTAGGTACAATAATAATGGACATTATGTTCAAAATCTTGTGAGACTGCCAAATCTTACTCTCAAGAAATTAAACTGTCTTTGCATAGCATGGTTTTAGCATCATTATATTTTTTAAAATATAATTGTATTAAAGATATTTTAACAAGATAAAAACAATACAAATATTAAAAGAGAAACAAAAAAAAATGTTTTCGTATATTTTTCCAGATACAGGTATGCAGGTTTTGGTGTGTTCAGGTCTTTTCCCGTGTAGGATTGAGAGTATCTTGGTGATGTTTCGACAAGGTCTCACTTGTCATCTTCAGGCTGCTGCACCAGCCTGAAGATGGCGAGTGGGGACCACATCGAAACATCACCAAGATACTCTCAATCCTACATGGGAAAACACCCGAACATGCCAAAACCTGCATATGTATGTATGTATGTATGTATGTATGTATGTAATTCAGCTTTGTTCAGGTATTTTCCCATGTCACTATAGTTGTGCTTTTAAAGTTGTAGCAACGTTTCGGCAGAATCTCATCTGTGTTCTCTGTGAATCAGACTTTCACAGCCATTTCGTTTTAAATTTTGTATAGAGTTGTGTATGTGAACCCTGAGACCCTGACCCATATACAAACTCAATGCAGAAGCCTGATGGATGGACAGAGGAGATGTCTGATTGAAACGTTCTACAACTTTTAAGCACTTACAATGACGTGGGATAAATACCCGAAGGAACTTAACAGCCACACACACACACCACACACACACACACACACACATATTATATATAGTGTGTGTCCTGTTCAGGCCTTCCCTCGGGTATTATCCCACGTCATTGTAGTGCTGTTAAAGTTGCTAGTAACGTTTCAGAAGAATCTCATCTGCCATCATCAGGCTTCTGTATGATGTATATGTGGGTCAGGGTCTCATCTGTATACAGAAGCCTGATGATGGCAGATGACATTCTGCTGAAACGTTGCTACAACTTTAAAGCACTACAATGACGTGGCGATAATACCCCGAAGGAACTAAAACAGCACACATGTAAGTACCCGCGAAAGCTTAAAAAAACAAATATATATATGTATGTAGTGTATGTATGTATGTATATGTTTTTTAAGTTTTCGCAGTGGGTACTTACATGTGTGCTGCACTCTCAAATAGAAAGATCTCCACACCACAAGCCAGGCAAACACCTGGGCACAAACAGGACTCCCTCTGATACCTCCAGCTCAAACACCACCCCCACCAGCACCAGATGAGACCTAGCTTCCCTATAGATAATATCCGTCCTTTCACACGAAGCCAAGCTGCACTGAAAGCCTCCAATACAGGAACAGGAGTGTTGCCAGCCAATCAAAGCCACAACACAGACAGAAGGAAACCAGAACACCAATCAAACAAAACTCCAAGTCCAATAAACACAGACCAAGACTCCCAACCAATCAGGATGTAGAAAAAAACATTCCTGCCACAATATAGGCTAGCCTCAAATTTAAAACCAACAGCTGTGAACCCTGACCCACATATCAAACTCAATACTGAAGCCTGATGATGGCAGATGAGATCTCTGCTGAAACGTTGCTTAAACGTCATTGGACTTGTGCTTTTAAAGTTTGTAGTAACGTTTCAAACAGAATCTCATCTGCCATCAGATCAGGCTTCTGTACTGAGTTCGTATGTGTACAGAAATACAGAAGCCTGATGATGGCAGATGAGATTCTTGCTGAAACGTTGCTACAACTTTAAAAGCACAACTCCAATGGAGCGTGGGATAATACCCGAAGGAGTTCTCTGTCAAAGTTGTTAGCAATCGTTTCAGCAGAATCTCATCTGCTCATCATATCAGGCTTCTGTATGGAAGTGTGTCTCACAGTTCCTCTGTGTTTCAAATTTGGCTGGTCTTTCTGATTGTCTATTAACCTGGGTCTGTGTTCATTGGACTTGAAGTTGATTGATTGGTGTTTCTGAGTACGGATTCTTCTTCTGATCTGTTCTACTGGCCTTTGACATTGGCTGGCAACCACTCTGTTCTTGTGGTTGGAGGCTTTCAAATTGCAGCTGTGGCTCTCACTGTTGACGAAGAGGCGTCAGCAAGCTGCTCTGCATTAGGCAAGCTGTGTTTCATTAGCAAAGCTGGGTTTCACCTGGGTGCCTGGTTGGTGGGGCTGTTTGAGTTGGAGCTATCAGAGGGAGTCTGATGTGTCCAGGTGTTTGCCTGGCACTGATCATGGTGTGGAGATACTTCTTGGTCTATTTGAGAGTGGCAGGCTTCCAAATGATGACAGATCTGCTTGAATCATCTCTCTATGTCATGCTGGTCAGGTCTTTTTTCAATCTCTATATGGTCTTCTCCTGATGATTCTGTGGCTGGGGTTTTCTATAGGTGGTCTAGGGTTTTAGTGCCATTGAAGTTTGATGTGTGTGACCTTGGTTCATGTGTTCACTATGAGGAGGTGTTGTTCCAGCTTTTTACTGCATTTTTGTGTTCATTCTAGGCGGGTACTTATTCTTCTATTGGTCTGTCCCATGTATGTGGCCGGCATGATGTAACAGGAATTTCGTTATTGCCTTGTTTTCCAGGTCAATTTTGGTCTTTGGGTTCCTTCCAGGATGGCTGCTATTTTTTTGTCGTGTTTGAAGGCAGTCTTGATCGTGATGCTCATGTGAGTATCTTACTGATTTATCTGCTAGTACCTCTTATGGTAGGGCAAGACAAGCTGTTCCATAGGTCTGTTTGGTCTTCTAGGTCTCTGTTTTATGTCTTTGGTGTGTTTTTGTGGGATCAAGCTGGTGATTTTTGTTTTTGTGAAAGCCATTGGCTGTCAATACTTCAGTCAGGCGGTGCATAGTTCAGTCTTTATATGTGTTATCTGCCAGCGTTTGGTTCTGGTATTATGTTTTTGCCACGGAATTTATCTGTGCTGGGTGGTGGATGGGATTGGCGTTGACGGTAGCTGGTTGGTGTGTGTTTTCTTTTTCGATATGTGGTGTGTCCAGTTGCTGCATCTGTGTCTTTTGTAGGATTAGTACATTAGAATGGTAGTTGTTTGTTTATTTCCGTTTCCATGGTGAACTTGATTTTGGGGGTGTTGTTGTTTAGTGTGTTAGGAAATTGTTTAGGTTTTCTTTGTCCATGGAGGCAAATCACAATGTTGTCATCGATGTAGTCTTAGCCATAGTTTGGGTTTGTGGGTGGCATTAGCCAGGGGCTCTGGATCGAATTTCTTCCAGCAACAGTGTTTGCAAGTGACTGGGTGACAGTGGTAGATCCCAAGGGGGTCCCCCTCTCAATTTGCTTTGTATCTTTGTTCCTTGTGTATATGAAAATGTGTTGGTTTAGGCAGTGTCTGTTAGTTCCATGAGGTGTTTAGTGGTTTGGTATTTATTTTTGATGATCATAGAGTTTCTTTTATCGGGATTGAGTGAATAGTGAAACCCACATTATGAACTACAAGGCAGATCTTCTTGTTCACGTGTAGATCTTTGGAACAATTTCTAGGAAGTGGTATGAGTTTGTACATATGAAGCCTGCGGTTTTCAGCATTGGGCTGTAACGTTTTTTTTTGCTAAGTGATTTAGCTAGGTTTTGTTAATGGTGCTCCTATGAGCTGACTATGGGTCTGAGAGGTACTGCTTCTTTGTGTATTTTGGGAAGGCCATATAATTTGGGCCATCTAGAAGATTTTTCTCTTGGGATGATCGTCTGTTGGATTTCTTTGCTTAGTTGGGCTGGTTATAAATTTCTTCTTGTTAAATTTTTCTGGATATGTGTTGGTCTGTGTTTATAGGTTTGTATGTGGAGGTCTTTGGAGTAGTTCTGATCAATTTTGTTTCATAGTCTTTCTGTCCGAATTACTACTGTGGCCATGTCCTTTGTCTGCTGGGAGTATTATTATGCTGTTATCATTTCAGAGTTTGTAACGCTCTGAATTCTATCTTTTTGCAAATTATTTTTGGTGGGTTTCGTTTGTGCATAAGATGTTGGAGACCTGGTGTCTTATTCTGTCAGCTTCATCTGTAATTTAATTTGCTTTAGGCGGATTCTACTGCAATATGATGGATTCTGTTGGGGATTTGTTTGGGTCTATGGCATTATTGAATCTTTGGTAGGAACATTCTGTTTCTGTTCAACAGCTAAAGACCTCCATGGAACTAACAATATAATATAGTGTGCGTGTGTGTGTGTTTGTGTGTGTGTGTGTGTGTGTGTGTGTTTTCCTCAGTTTTTGTGGGTACTTACATGTATGGTATTCAATTTTGTTATGTGTGTGTGTGTGTATAATTTTATTCCCTCTCTTTTTCTATTTTGTGTTTTTCTATTGTGTATTTTTTCAATAAGCTACCATTTCTAATCTTCAAACCCATAAATCACAAGTTTATTATTATCTTTTTTTTGAACAAAAACTCCATCGGGGGTTTCCAGTCAATGATAAATGTAGCTGTTGATCTTTCACTAATCAAACAAATTAATTTTGCCATCTGAGTATCTCTGTCATCGTAACCAACCATTCACCCATTGGGGTATATCAGAGCATTTCCATTTTTGTGCAGTCTTGCTAGCCTTTAGCATGTCTGTATGAAGGCTGTTATACTGGTATTGATTCATGTCTCCATTGCCTTTCACAGACTTTTGACAAGCTTCCTCACAGCCTACTCCAGAATTGTTAGACAATAGAATCTATGTTGTTGGACAATAGAATCTAACCTCCTTCTCTTGAGTATTGAATCCTCTTGAGTATTGAATATTATTCTTGAGTATTGAATGCAATTGAATTCCTGAATCCTTAAATTACAACCCTAAATTTACTATGAAATAAGACTGGATACAATAGACTTTTCTTCAGAACCCTGTTATTTGTGTATTATTAGCTTCTTTGCATAGATTTGTCATAATAGGGGGCATGCTGTGGACCCTGTTGGCCAGGGAATTACAGCTGGTGAGATCCAGAGAAGAATCTTCTCTTTTTTTCTCTCTTGCCCTTTGAAACATCTTACTCTCTGGATTGAGGTTGGCTTCCATCCTCCTGACTTTCCACAAGAATTTGAAGACCTGGCTCTACCAATTGGCTTGAGCCTCAATGGGGGAACATCACACTGGAGGTAGTTGATAGATTAATAACATACCTCATCTTCTCCCCACCCTGCACTCATCCTACTCCTTCCCTCTCCATCTTTTAGTTATAACTGATAAAAGGTAAGAGTACCTGTGGATTTGATTTTTCTACTTGTTGCCAACCATAGGGAGAGTACTCATCTCCATTTCAAGGTCATTGAGCAGTGCTGTTCAAAGGCATATCTATTATGTGACCAGCATGATGCAATGGAGTGCTGTTATCTTCCCACTAAAGTGGTACCTATTTATCTACTTGCATTTGCATGCTATAATTGATAAAATTAATAATTTGTATTTTATAGCTTTTTACTCTTATTGTATACAGGTTGTTGTATTGCTTTATTCATTTTGACATTGTAAGCCACCCAAAGTTACAGTACTTCATGGTGAGATGAATGGCAAACAAATTTAACAAACAAACAAAAAAACATGCTACCTAAAAATGTTTTAACTCAATAAAGACCATACCCACTCCCAAATTCTAAGCTGCACCTGTCATGGATGTTTTCATTTTATTAGTCAGTGAAGGATAAGGAGTAATAACTGTTCACTGGACTTTGAATGGAAACATTCTATTTCTAAGGCTAATGCAATGCTTTCACAGCTGCATAATTGTTGGCATTATACGCCATTCATGAAATTGCTCCATTTTCTTTTGAATGTTCTGTTCAGCTGTAATAATCCAAGAAAAACTACCTTTTTCTAGCTACAAAGTTAAAAGTAAATAAATATCTTTATATTCTTGGCAGAACAGAACTTCAATTACATTAATTTCACTTCCCAACTATCTCACTTAAAAAGCATTTTATAGCTGCCAATGGTAGGAATATTAATACAAACATGATTGCTCATGTACAAACAATTAATATGAAGAAAATCCCTTTGATCCATATAGTTTCTAGCCCTACCAATCTTTGGTTAAATGCACACAGAGCGTCTTTCTGGTGTTAAGATATGATAGAAGAAAAGGAATTGGGCTTCATTGTCTTGCCAATAACTTTCCCCTCCATATCAGATGTGCCCAAGTAATACTGCAACTTGTACATGAAGAAGGGAATTTCTTTCTGCTATATGCAGAATAAATATATTATTATCCGGAATGTGATTAACCCCAGTTACCGAGAGCTCAGACCTCCGTGCACATCACTTGATGAATATAGTGCAGAGTGATGATGTGTTTCATGTAGTTCACTGCAAGTACAGCACCACAGATTGAGGTGAGGCAGGTGAAATAATACGCAAGTCCAAATAGTGTGAAATAAGTCCTTCATTTATAGCATCTCTATTAAAGTCTTCTCAAAAAATATGTCTTATTAAACTCAGTGGAACTTACTTTTAGATAAGTTTACCTGGTAGTTCAAACTCCTTAGACAAAATTGGATTTGCTTTCTATTGCACTGTTACTTGCCAACAATCTTCTTCTTCTTGTGCCATATCCATCATCAGATGTTGGAGATCAGGTTGGCGATCCTATTTTTATCTACAGCCACACAAAAAAGTGCTGCTGAGTTTTGTCCAAAACAGTCTCTTAGATTTTGAAGCCATGATGATCTTCTTCTGCCTGGGTCTTGTTTGCCTTCAATTTTTCCCTGGAGGATTAAGTGAAGTATAGGGTATTTTTCAAGGTGTCTCATCACATAATCAAAATATTCTAACTTTCATTTTTTTATGGTTTTGATGATTTCTGATTTTGTTAACCCAGCTTATATGTAACAGGCGCCATCAATAGATTATTAAAAAACAATAATTATAAAAAAGCAATAATTAGGAAGTTATTCATGCAGTTATCACTCAGAACTGTATGATTGTCAATTACATATAAACAGAGGTAGGATGCTCCCATTTCATGCAGTTATCATTCAGAACTGTATGACTGTCAATTACATATAAACAGGGGTAGGATGCTCCCATTTCTGCCCGGCTCTATAGAACCAGTAGCTCTGAAGAGCACTGGTTCTGTGTTTGCTGCTGTTTGCTGCTGTTTGGCCCATCCGCCGCCTAGGTTCTTACCTGTCCTTTATTTCTTGCTTTTTTCAGCTGCTTTGTGCAGCATAGCTGAGGTTGAAAAAGCAGGAAAAAAGTGGCTTTTCAAATGCTGTGCACCTGCGCACAGCGCTTTTCAGCTGTCCGGATGGCACAGCTTAAGGTTTTTTACACCTGCACTCACAAAACATAGTTACCAAACCAGTAATAACACCAGTTGAATCCCACCCCTGAATATGAGATTTACAGGTAATCCTTGTCTTATGACCACAACCAAACCCAAATTTCCATTACGAAGCAAAACGATTGTTAAGGGAGTCATCCCCCCCCTTTTACCACCTTTTTGCCACAGTTGATAAGTGAATCATTGTAATTGTTAAGTGAATCATAAAGTTAAGCAAATTTGGCTTCCCCCATTGACTTTGCTTGTTGGAAGCCAGCTGGGAAAAGCTTCAAATGCTGATCATATCACCCCAGGGCATTGCAACTGTCATACTGTAAATATATGCCAATTGCTCATGTGACATAGGGATGCTGCAATAATCATAAGTGTGAAAACTGGTCATAAATCATTTTTTCAGTGATGTTGTAATCTTGAATGGTCACTAAATGAATTATTTTAAATCAAGGACTAACTTGCATCTTCACTTGGTGAGTCATGATCAGGTGACAGGAGATGTTGGCTAATCTATAGTTAAAAGTTAAAAACATTTGATGTCTATATTTAATAAACATGTTGGGTGGGAAGAAAAGGACAGAAACTTTCCAGACATACATACAAGGATTCTCTTTATTTACAGAGAGTCCTTTCAATAAAGGAGAATATTTGTAGCTCAGGGTTGAAATGAGGAGTGCTTGATACTTTCTGAGTTTGCTTGTTTTCTTGCAGACATTTCATCACCCTTAGTAGGTAACATCATCAGTGCTCCTAAGGAGTGCTGTTTGCTAGTCCTTTACTTATCACTGATTGCTCAGTGACTATTCGAAGTTATGACATCATCCCCAGAGCTATCTATGACCCAATTTTGAAATTGTAGACATTTCATTACCTGACTAGGGGGTAATCCTATTTTCTGATGATGCTAACCCTAACCCTAACCCTAACTCGAACCAAGCACACTCAGAGAGCATATTTCAACATAGGAGCTACAAATATTCTATTATATTAGCTCCTATATTTTTTATTTATTTTTATTTATTTTAATTTTGTCAAGCAAGTATTAGATAACAGGTATAAGTATAAACATGGTTATGAATACATGAAATGGATACGAATAAAAAAAGAAACAATANGGTTAAAGTTTTGGGGGTTTGGGGAAGAAACCATAGAGTCAGGTAGAGTATTCTAGACATTGACCACTCTGTTGCTGAAGTCGTATTTCCTGCAATCAAGTTTGGTGTGGTTTACCTTGAGTTTGCATCTATTGTGTGCTCTTGTATTGTTTTGGTTGAAGCTGAAGTATTCATTGACAGGTTGGACATTGCAGTAGATGATTTTATGTACTATACTTATATACTAAAAATATTAGCTGTAGGAAGACAACCACATTATCCTGAATCTTTAGTTCTCAACATTGCTACTTTCTGTTCCATGTGCACACCTTATGTGCTCCATATTTAGCATTTGGGCAGACATAATAGAGATTTGCATGCATTTGGTCTCACTGGGTTGAACTCAACTCTTCGAGTAATGTAGAATCATGTTTATATCATCTTGGGTTATTTCTAACAGTGTTGCCTGTGACATTGAGATAAGACATGGATGTCTTTGTCTTCCTCTTATATTATCAGGTTAGGAGCTGCAGTGGGTGTCTTCCACATATCACTTGGTTCCCTGACTATCAGCTACTTTTCTTTCCCTAAAGGACAGGGCTTGTTTGAGACTCCAACTCTTCAAATTCCTAGCTAGCCTGTTTTGTCCCAACACACCAAATAGAGAAGCCTAATTTATAGTTTTCCATGCCATTGAAACATACAACTCTTACTTTAAAATATAAATGTATATTTTCCTGAATAGCAATATTCCTAATATACTGCTATGAACACAGAATCGGATAAACTTGGAAAAGGGATTTGTGATGCCAATTCCTAAGACATACAATAGTTGTATGATGACCCACATCTAATCAATATAGGTTTTGCTTACAGCTGCTTTTTCTGCTAAAATCACAGTTTATTATTCTCACAAATTGATAATTGAAGCAGGCAGCACCTAAGCAAAAAGGTAGGAGGCAGTTGTCCTTCAGTATTTTTTTTGCCTCTATATTCATACTATTAAAAAGTAGGCATAAGAATGACAGCCACATTTTCTCTGCTTTCCTTGAACATAAAGAGGCTAGCACTATAGATCTGAAGGGAAGCTGATTGTCACTCCTCATGGTTTATCGTAACAGCATTTATAATAATGCTGAGATAAGTCGTCCTTCTCTTCAGTTCTCTTTATGTATTGTCACAATAGTCATTCCCCGCTTGAAGTAATACAGTGTAAGAAAGTATTTCCTGCCAATGCCATCTGAGCTTCTCTTTGAGTTCTTTGGCTTTTGTGTGTAGTCCTTCACAGGGGTGGAATTCTACCAGTTCTCTACCTCTGTAGAACCTGTTGCTCTGAAGAGCAGCAAACAGAGAGGATACATAGAACCGGTTCTGTGTCTGCTGCTGTTTTGACTCGCCCGGGCTCTTACCTGTCCTTTATTTCCTGCTTTTTCAACCTCAGCTGCTTTGTGCAGCACAGCTGAGGTTGAAAAAACAGGAAAAAAGTGGCTTTTCAAATGCTGCGCACCTGCGTGAAGCATTTTTCAGCTGTCTGAGTGGCACAGCTTAAGGTTTTTTACATGTGTGCGGAGTCACCAAACCAGTAATAACACCGGTTGAATCCCACCCCTGGTCCTTCGCAAAGATATTTAGTGTCATCCAGCCATCACCATGCTGATATAACTCTAATGAAGACTGATTTCCTATTGCCACAAAGGTGAGTGACCTAGAATATACTAAAAATAAGTGTTTAGGAATTTATGCCAATCTCACTAATGAATGTGATTTCATTTAGTAGTCCTGGTGCTCCCTGCCATATAGGTGTAGCAGACCTGTCAATATCTGTGGTGGAATGTAGTCTGGATTTGCAGGAGGGAGGGACTGTATTCCATAAGGCAAAGAGACAGCAAAGTTTTGATAGTTTGGTTGGGAAAAAGAGAGTTAAGGTGGTTCTTCCCTAGCCATTCTCAGAGCATAGTGATGCAAGTAGTTGCTTTAGTTTGGGGAGACTTCTGTCTATAGATGACAGACAACAAAGGAAAGTGCTCAGAAGTAATTCTACATATCTTTCTGGTTCTTGTGAGCCTGCTATGCTCCTGTTGTACAAAATCTGAACAGCTGTTGTGCAGCTTCACTAAGCATAATGAAGAGTAGACACATAATGTGTCCATGAAGAGAAAATTGTTTGCAGTCTCTGGGGGATATTGGTTTCTCAGTTTCCTTCTCAGCAACCCAAATGAAAATTTCACTTGTTCGGCCTTTTCCATAATTTTTATGGCTCTGCTTTTAAATTCTTTTACTGATCCTGGAACAGTTATAATATCTCTTTGGTGGGATCTGTTTCCTCTTCCTTATCAAGTCTTTCAAGATGTCCCTGCTTGCTGATTTCCCTTAGAGAGATCACCTTTCCCTATTAGTAAGCCTCTAGTCTGATTACTAAACCAACAAGTCAGACTGGAGAAAGGAGACTCCTTTTTAGTGAAGAGAACCAAATAGGCCAAAATACACCAACACTTTATCACTTGTTTCTAGCTGACCAATTAGTTTTGCATGAAGTTTTTAATGTGACAAACATGTTCACTCTTCTCCAAGGATTGCTCAAACAGACAGCCATGCTGGGAGAGGCAAAAAGGACAGAAGGTGCCTGGGATGGGTTGAATAGAGGCAGCCTGTATCTTTCCAGAGCAGATGGCATATGTGAATGTTTGGATGGATCCCCACTGTGCCCGCACAACTGAATCGAGTTGTTCTGTTGCTGATTGCATTAGCATCTTTTCTGGCAATCTGCTGCACGCTGGAGAAGTTCAGAGTGCCAGGGTGAAGGAGAACATTGGTGCATCAAGAAGAATGAAAATATTTCAGTAAATGTTCAGATGGGCAGCACTTCAGAAGAATTTTTTGCATGCTGCAAAAAAAAATATAGCTTCAATCTCAAACTGTCTACCTTGGACCTCACCCCATTCTTAAGAGGTCCTTAAAGAAGGTGTGCATAAGGGCACCAGCATGCCTACCATCCCTGGTAAATGTCCCCATTTATCTGTATTTATTTCCTTTGTTCATGTTTATGTTCATACCTATACTAGTTTTCTTGTACATGTTTGACAAACAAACAAACAAACAAATAAATATTTTTCTTTACCAAGCACAGCCTAATGATAGACCAAATGATGCCTGTGAATACCAGTGTGCCATAGCTTCCAATCTCCAATTACTAGTATCTCCCAACTTCAGGGTTGTTTTCTTTTTCACTAAAGAAAAATTGATGAGAAGTTATGCACAAATCATATAGTCTTTTCTTTCTCTGTGTTCTACATAAAGTCATACCCATTGTTAGAACATGATAGTGACTTCACTCCAGTGTTTTGTTTGAAAGGGTGCCCACCCACCAGAAAAAAAGGTAATATGGTAGAGAGGGCTAAAGATTAACAGTTTCTTTAGTTTGCCTTTATGTGTTTATGATTGGGCATATCCATCATGGCAGCCATGTTGTGATGAATAGAAATAGCACTTAGACTTATACACCACTTTTCAGCCCTCTCTAAGTGGTTTGTAAACCAAAGTCAGCATGTTGTTCCCCCCCCCC
>BHFT01007262.1:0-26418 GCA_004320025.1 Laticauda laticaudata
TGATTGCAGGAAATACGACTTCAGCAAGAGAGTGGTCAGTGTCTGGAATACTCTACCTGACTCTGTGGTTTCTTCCTCAAACCCCAAAAACTTAAACTTAGACTGTCTACTGTTGACCTCACCCTTTTCCGAAGAGATCTGTAGAGGGCGTGCATAAGCGCACCAACTTGCCTACCATCCCTGTCCTATTGTTTCTTTTATTTTTCTTATATGTATCCATGTATTCATAATTATGTTTTTGCTTATACTTATTATCTTGTAAGCAATTGACAAACCAAATAAAATAAAAATAAAATAAAGACTTGATGCTTCTGTTGGTGCTCAAAAGAAATACTAGGAGAAAAAGGAAAGAAGAAACATTCTTCTGGCAGGCAATCTACTCAGGAATCCTGCTTTCTTACAATCCAGTTCTATGAACTCATGTGCTGACTTTATCTCTGTTTTATCTCTGCATTTTACTTTCTGTGAGCATGGACCTTCTGAAGTAATGCCTTTCCTTCAAAAGAAGAGCCCTGATTCAAACCATGGATTCCTTAGTATGAGACATTCTTCTAACAGAACACTAATTCTGAAAATCTATTAAAGTAAGCTGCCTATCACTGATCTCATGAATGAATTCTTTCCAAAAAGTCCATAGTTTCAACCCTGGGTGACAGATACTAACTTCAATTGGAGACAAGGATTGTCACATATATATTGTATATTCTGATTTCCCAAAAGCATGTAACGAAATCCATCATTAAAATTCTGAGCAAACTCAGCTCTGCCAGACAAGGGGGTGAGCTATGAGTTCATCATTTGGGAATGATTTTTTTTAAAAAACAAGAAATGGGAATAAATTGTTTCATTGGTACTCTTACATGACAGAAGATATGAGCATAACCATGGTTGAATGATAACCATAGGAGCACCCAGATTTCAACCATGTCTTTCCAATCATAAACTGTAAGCCCAAAATGGGAAGGACAAGTTTAGTTGCAGCTGCCAAAAAAGCCAACACAGTTCTAGGCTGCAAAGTATCATCAACTTTCCCAGGTTCTGAGAAACCCATGACCACTACCACTCATGCCTCCATATTGCCTTTGTTGAGTGATTCATTTTCCCAGGAATTAGTCTCTCTTTGCTTGAGTTCCTGGACTTGCTGTGGAGGCCTGGGGAAACAGGATTATCCTCATCTCATTCTACAACTCTCACTGACACATTGAGAGAATAATAACAACAACAATAATAATAGAAATAAAATACTGCAAAATAAAATGAAATAATGAAATGAAATAAAGTGAAACAAAATTATAAAATGAAATGAAATGAAATAAAATCATAAATATAAAATAATAATACATAACATAACATAACATAACATAACATAACATAACATAACATAACATAACATAACATAACAAGTTGATGGCAGTCCCTAAGACACAGCCTCACTTCAGTTATACCAATCGCAGACTAGACATATCATGCAGATATGATTCCTGGCCTATATCCTATGACAAAGGCACTCTGGATGAGATCAACTATACTGCTGTAAACTGCCCGGAGTCATTAGGTGAGATAGGTAGTATAGAAATGTAACAAACAAACAAACAATTGAAGTTTCCTGGCTGTCACTTTCAGTACTGCTGAATGAGGCTCATAATGAGTGACTCTGCACATGGATTTATTTACTTCAGGTATCATCAGAGTTTCAATGGGATTCACTATCAACCCCCACCCCCCCCAAATGACTCTTCAAACTCCCCCAGTCCTGCCTGCTATGGTCTTCCTAGTTTTACTCATGATCAATAACAATGTTGCCTTAGCTGGGATAAATAATGTGTACTGCCTCTGAGGCCACATTCATTTATAGCACACAGCATATGCAGCATGAAGTCAATGCTCTGGCTAACAGAAGAGAAATCATCTTGTAATTGCCTGGCTGCTGGAAAATAAATTACTGCTGCTTTTTCTAAAATTCCTAGGGGAAGCTGGATTGGGCAGGTTAATGTGCATTGCCTTCAAAAGGAAAGCAAATGGAGAACTGGAGGAAACATCAAAGGGTTTGCGCGTAAGCATGCACTACCGTGATTAGGTTCACAATCAAATGATGTAAATAGAAAAACTACTCATACAATGTTGATTTGGTTGGCTTGACAAGCTGAGCTGTGTGGGTGTATAGTATGAATGAACTCTGCACGCTCCTGATTCCTGTTGATTCTGAAATTGAGGATGCTTCCCTATACACAGTGAGTTTGCCTTCCATCTTCAAAGGCATTCTGAAACTGATTCCATCACAAAAAATCAGAAGCCATCATCAATGCAGTTTAATTATTTCTCTCTCTCTTGTAACAAAAAAAAAGTTTTAGGGGGCTGGTTTGCTTTGGTTAGATCAACTTTATTGGATTTTTTGATTTTGAAAACATTTGAAAAGCAAAACAATGACTCTGTTGGTTTGGTATGCCATAGTTCTTTTAAAATTGTTTCTTTATTGTTGTGCTCTGTGGCTTGCATTCTCTTGTGTCTTTTTGTTTATGAAGACTTCACAATGTAGCTTAAAAAGCAAAACATACCCCTTGCTGGTTGATCGCTAATCTTATTTGTAGGCACCACTTTGCACATGTGCTTGGATCAGACTTGTGTTTTTGCTGCAAAGAGATAATTGTGCTCATTTTTTTTTGTTTTTCAGGTTGATTCTTTAGTAGTTCAAATGAAAAAGAAAAGTTGTTTTCCTGAGTAAGTGCACACATGAATTCATCTTTTGATGAATCACTGAAGTTTATATTTTTGAATATAGGAGCCAGGCAGGGAGGGGGTTATTTCTTTTCCAGGGTGAGGTCTCCACCAAGCATATTTGTTGTATTGCAGGAAGAAAGGAGGCAAAAAAAAAAAAAAAAAATCCAGCTAGCAAAACAAAGAAACCACAGTCAATCTGTGCGCAGATAGAACTACCTAGAAATAAAGGATGGAGGAGGACAATCCATATTCTTGACTGTCTACAAAGTTTGAATTATAACCTTGATTAGAAGATAAATAACTTTTATTTCAAAGATGCCAATTTTAGAGTATTTTTTTTAAAAAATAGCATAATGAATTGCTTGGAAACAATTTAAAATATTCTGCCAGGATGTCCTGCTGCTTTGGAGGAGTTAATGGATTTGAATGGATTATGTTTTGTGTGAGAGATCAAAAACAGAAGCAGACTGTAGAGATATACTATATATAGATGTTTAGCTATATAAATTGGGGGAAGCTTCTTGGATGAGAAGTGAAACGCCTTCAAAGAAAATACAAGAAAGTCTGGTTGCCTCCTGAAAAAGGATCATTGGGACAACGTAACTTGGATGACTGAGAATCTCTACAGACCTTTAGCTATACAATTTGGGATGAACATTCTTTAAATGATGTGGAAGTAGGAATGGATTTCCAGAGGGAAAAAATGCATACTATAGGAACCAGTAGCACTACTCAGGTGACCCTGAGGACACAGATAAACCTCCAAGTGCTTCCATGACCCTCCAAAAGGATGCAAATGGCTAGCTGACTTCAAGGAATATAAATCCTTCCATTCCCCACTACCCTGTTAGAGCTGAAGAAGCTTCTTGGATGAGAAGCGAAACATCTTCAAAGAAAAAACNCTTTTGAGTAGTTCAGAGAACCGGCAAATACCACCTCTGACTGGCCACTCCCCATCTATTCTCTGCCTCCCGAATCCCAGCTGATTTTCTTTGGTTGCCCTGCAGAGGAGAACGGAGCTGGAAAGCAGGTTAGTGGGGTGGAGAGGAAATGGGGATTTTGCAGCAACCTTCCCCCAGGAGTGAGGAGGGAATGGAGATTTTACAGTATCCTTTTCCTGCCATGCCCACCAAGCCATGCCCACCAAGCCACACCACACCCACCAAGCCATGCCCACAGAACCAGTAGTAATTTTTTTTTAATCCCACCACTGTACTTTTGGCTATTATCCAGTAAAGAGTTTCATGTATAAATGTTTGGTGCATATTTTGCCGACTATGTTGAGAAACCTAAGTGGCTGGTAATTTGCACGTTTTTTCTTCTGGCCTTTCTTAGAGATTGCCTAGATTGCCGTTTCCAAGGCTTTTGGAATGTGAATTGAATTGTGAATATAAGTAAATAGTGCTGCAGGGGTTGCACCAATCACTGCTGTTTTTGAATATGGTAGTAAGGACAAGATCATTCCTGTTCTGTCCGGAAAGAAGCGTGTGAGACTGGGTTCCAAACAACAACTCTTTTATTTAACTTGCTAGGCAAAAGATACGGAACATAGCCCAAGCCGTGGCAGCCCTTTATATAGCGGCCTAGCCTGCCGGCTTAGCCAATGACACTTGATTAATTTCCTTTCCCGCCACTTGGCAGCTTCCCAGATATGGTTCCTAGTGAACCAATCCGTAAGTGGCCTTTTCAACCAATCAGAACGAGGGACTTGGAACCTACCAAGTTCCACACCAGAACACCCCTCCCCCTTTAAGTTCAGTCCAACGTGAGTGACGTAGTTGTGCAGGTAGGTGGGGCTTTTTCTAGTTTAGTTGACCTGCACGGCTCAGTCGTGTTTTGGTCTTCAAGTGGTTCGGACAGGATCGCTGCTTCTCTTGGACTTCTTCATGGAACCTCCTGAAAGGGTGAGTCAGCCATGCCACTCCTGCCCTGAGTCTCTTTGAGTCTCTTGAGATGGCTCCGCCACTCCTTCCTGGTTTGACCAGCTTGGTTGAGCTGGCCTGGATGACCACCTTCCAGGAAGGCCTCACTTCACTCTCCTGCTCCCGGACTTCTTTCTTGGGTTCATCTAACCGTGAGTGCTCTTTTTTTTGGTTAGATTGTCGTTTTGCAGAGTTTTGTTGTCCTGTTATGTGGAGGTTCATCTCCCCCCTTTTTTTATTTATTTGTACTCGCCCCCCCCTTGGTTTGTTTTATAGTCGGAATTTATTATTTTTTGGTTCATGCGGCAGTTTTTTAATTCGAGGTTGCGGGAATGAAGCTGGTCTATGTGCCACTTTCCATTCCCTTCCATCGTCCAAAGTTAGTCAGTAGGACTTGGGGGTCTGTGATTTGTGTGATGGTGGCTGGAAGCCATAGAGGGTCCCCGGTAAGGTTCTTGGCATAGACTAGGTCACTGATTTCGAAGGTTCAGTATTTTGCTGGAGGAGTCGGGGGGGTTGTCCAGGTGTAAGTGGGGTGTAACCTGTCCAGGAAGGACCGTTAGTTTCCTACCGCATTAAAACGTTTCAAGCCGGGCCTTTTATTTGTAGCTGCTTACTAGGGGTAATATGTTGCAAGGTTAGTAGTTGTTTATTTTGTCCTGCACGTCCCCCTTGTTCCATTCTCTCTCGGCCCTTTTTAGTATGTTAAATGTTAGTAAACGGTTGAGTTTGTCTTGCATGTCCCCCTTGTCTATTCTCCCTTGGCCTTCCTTAGTATATCTAACCATGCGTTTGGCCCTGCCATTCGCAGCCGATGGGCTGGCGCGGTTAAAGCATGATGGATACCCTGGGCAGCCAGATATTGTTCGAATTGCAAGGTGGTAAACTGAGGTCCATTGTCCAAAACCAGTACATCAGGTAGCTCATGCGTTGCAAACAGTTTGTCGAGCTGTTTCATAACAGCCTCAGTGGTTGTGGAAGCCATGAGATGACTTCTAACCAATTCGAATATGCATCAACCACAATCAAAAAAGTGTTCCCCTTCGTTGGTCCAGCAAAGTCAATATGCACTTTGGACCATGGACCCCAGGGAGTTTCCCAGTCCCTTATTGTGCCTGTGAGGGGGTTGGCCTCGCTTTCTGATAGTTGTGGCATGTTGCAACCCAGTGTTCAATGTCTTTGTCCAGCCCTGACCACCAGACGTAACTCCTGGCCAGGGCTTTCATTTTGACTATGCCCAGGTGACCCTCGTGCAACATGCCCAGGACATCTTCTTGGAGGCTGCTCGGATTACCACCCTGTCACCCCATAAGATGCACCCCTTTTCAATAGACAGTTCAGTCTGTCTGGCACAGAAAGGTTTAAAAGTCTCAGTTTGTTTTTCCTCCAGCCAGCCTTTACCTACCCAGTTCAGTATGCGTGCTGGCAAAGGTTCTTCAGCTGTGGCTTTCGCGACCCGGCTGCAGTCAGCAGTAGCTCCGGGCAGGTCTCAAACTGAAATATGGAAGTAGTTGGAGCAGGGTTGTCCTCTCGTGATGGGCAATGGGGAACGGCTTCAGGGCATCGGCATGTGAGATGGCTTGCCAGGTCGGGGAGCAGCGTGTAGGAATATGCAGGAGGAATTCAGACCACCTCGTCATTCTAGGTGACAGAATGTTTCGGGGTTGGTTTGTTGCCCAGAATTCCCAGAAGAAGGATTCCCAAGATTCCCACAGAGGGCTTGTGATCAGTTACAATAGAAAAGGGTCTACCATAAAGGTATTCATGGAATCGTTTGACTCCGGCGACGATTGCGAGGACTTCCCAATCAAGTTCCGACTTGGAGAGCGTTTTTGAGTAAAAGGTGACTGGTGCCTCTCTGCCATCTGGAAGTTGGTGACTCAGGATGACGCCGACCCCAAAAGGCGAGGCATCACAGGTGACCGTCAGAGGCAGGGTATTGCTAAACTGGATGAGAACGGTGTCTGACGTTAATAGGTCTTTGATACCTTGGAAGGCTTTCTGTTCCCAATGGCCCCATGTCCCAGCGGTTTTTTTTATCTAGTTGTCGATGTAGGGGTTCTGCTATTGTTGCCTTATGGGGCAGGAACATGTTGTAAAAAATTATGAGGCCTAGGAACGCCTGGAGATTGGTTTGTTTTGGGTCTGGGAGCGTCTTTAATAGCCTTCACTTTTTTTTTCAGTGGAGTGAATAGCCCCAAAATTCAACCCGGTAGTGGCCAGTTCACATTTTCCCTCTTTACTTTGAGGCCTGATTTCCTAAATCATGTTAAGACTTCTCTTAACCTGGTCTCTAGCTGGTTGGCATTTTTTGCTGAGACCAATACATTGTCGAAGTATGGGACGACACCTTTGATTCCATTTAGCAGGTGTTCCATGAGGCTTTGGAACACACCTAGAACACGCTAACATTGAATTGAGGTGGTTACATTTGAATGCCCCTCTATGTATCACTATAGTCTGTGTCTCTGCTGTTATGGGATCAATGGGTAGCTGTTGATAGGCCTGAGCTAGGTCAAGTTTTGCAAATATTTTTCCTCCCCTAGCGAGTGCAGTAAATGTTGCACTACTGGCACTGGGTATGCACTTTGTTGGAGCGCATGGTTCAGGGTTGCCTTATAGTCCCCGCAGATGCGCACTGACCCATTTGGCTTCACTGGTGTCATGATAAGGGTTCCCACCTGAGTGGCCAATTGGTTCTAAAACCCCTTGCGCTATTAACTTATTCAGTTGCTTGTCAATTTTTGGTTTTAGCGTGAATGGGACATGTCTGCCCTTTAAATGGATGGGGCTATTTTCGGGTCTAGGCTAAATGAAATTGGGGTCCCCTGGTACTTTGCCTAGAGTCCTGTCTTAATACATCTTAGAATTCTTGGAGTTGGTTTCCTCCCAGTTGGTTGTCGCAATGCAGTTGATCCTGGTCATCCTGATTCCCAGAGGCATGAACCTTTCATCTCTAACAGCTAGGGCGGTCATGGTCGACGATAGTCAAGAGGCAAGACTTCAGTGTGGTGTTTAAATTCAACTAAAAAATGTCCAAGGCCTACTACTGGGATTCGATTTCCCTGATAGTCTTTTAGCACAAGTTTTTGTTTCTTTTAGTTCTTTCTGCTTGATGTTTGGAATTAGGCACCAGATGGTATTCCAGGATACCATCGATAGGAATGACCCTGAGTCGACTTCCATCTCACAGGGTCTCCCCTCGATGCTCACCTCTATCCGAACCTTACTTCCGCTTTCCGCCCTGGCATTGCTGATGGTGACTATCTGATGTGTTTCTTTCCTGTCACCGGATCTCTTATTGAGGTTTCATCTCTTGCCGGCTTGTCTATTATCGTGTCTGGGGGGGGGTGTTGCCACATCTTTTTGACTATAGCTCTTTTTGTTGTGGCAGACCCTTTTGATGTGCCCCCTTTTATTACAAGCCCAGCATATTGCGTCGAGTAACCTGCATTCAGACCGTGGGTGATTGCCTCCGCAGCCTGCACATTGAAATTCCCACTGATTCCTCCTCTTTTCGTGCCATTTTCTATCTGAATAGAGTTTATGGACATCTTCGTCGTCTTCTTCCGGTGTCACTCTTGGTTTCTATGTCCTCGTGGTGGGTTGTTGCTGTGGGCTGTTTCTTTCCTCCCTCTGCCTTATTCTCCCTGGTTTGGGTTGGCAGGTCTGGAAACTGCGTTCATTTGCCGCATAGTGGCTGCTGACTTCTTTGCTGCTTCAGCGGCGGTTGCCTTCTGCAATGGCTTTGGCCACGGTTATGTTCGGCCTGTTGAGTAGTTTGCTCTGAAAGTAGAGTCTTTCAGGCCAAGGACTACGCGGTCTCTCATTGCCTCATCCATGTTTTGGAACTCACAGGTTCTCCGATGTGTCTTCAAAGCTGCCACAAAATCTGCTATAGTTTCATCCTCCTTCTAGTCCCTTTTGTAAAATTCGTGCCTTTTGATTAAATTTGAACCACCTTTGTGTAGTGTGCTCGGAGCATTCAGTTCAGGTTGGACCAGGTCATCTGTTTGACATTTCTGGGTTTTGCCAGCACCTTCGCCATTTTGAATATGGCCGGTCCGCAGTGTGTAAGGAAGACAGCCCCTTTCTTTGGTCTGAGATTTCTTCCATCTCGTTGCTTTCTAAGAACATAAGAAAGCGATTGATATACGATTCCCAATCCTCCTCATCAGGATTGAAGGGTTTGGGTGGCGCATTGTTACCAGCCATCTCTCTCTCTCAGTTCAGATCGCCGCATGCTTCGGTCTCTGCTTCTACAATGATCCCACCTTCGTCACCAGTATTCCGTCCAGAAAAGAGCCCATGAGACCAGGTTCCAAACAACAACTCTTTTATTTAACTTGCTAGGCAGAAGATACGGAACATAGCCCAAGCCACAGTAGCCCTTTATATAGCGGCTTGCCTGCCAGCTTGTGGCCAATGACACTTGTTTAATTCTTCCCGCCACTTGGCGGCTTCCCAGATTGTGAACCAATCCGTAAGTGGCCTTTTCAGCCAATCAGAACAAGGGACTTGGAACCTACCATGTTCCACACAGAACAATTCCCATGAGCTTTATCACTTTTCTGCTTATCTATTAGCTGCCTCATTTCCCTTGCAGACATCATTAGCCAGCTTGGAAGTTTATCTGTGTTTAAATCTAAAGCCACAGAGGAATCATTGTATTCCCATGCATATATTGATCGAAAGTGAGCTACCAAACAGCTGGTACATGAGATTCAGGGTTTCTAAATGAATGATAGGTAGTTTTGCACTAAAATGTCTGGGAGTCATTAGACTTGATATCCATAATCTGCCAATTAATTAATGCCCTTATACAAATCTATGGAGAATACCTTGAGCAAAGATTGAGTTTATTACAAACATTACAGCTATTGACATTTATTGCTAGTTTCTGAGATTTGCAACTCCACTACAAAGTTTAAAAACCAGGCAAACCAATTGCAATTGCAAATAACCATCAATATTTAAGGTTGGGAAAACAAATTTCTAAATCAATCTAAAAGATTTTTACCCACTATGGGAATTCAGGTGGCTCCTTCTTCAGACAGATAAACATTTAAATCAGTGGATAGAAATACACTGTGATCTTTTCATCTCCAATTCATTTCAATAACATATGTGCAGGGTTGCTACTCAATTGTGCTCCTTCTCTGCAAATTGGAAACAGATGTTCTGAAGTAACCCTTGGTTTTTTCATTATTTTTCTCCTTTTGTTTATATTTCGTGTGTGTGTGTGTGTGTGTGTGTGTGTGTGATTTCCCCCACAATCTATTAAATTGCCTGTTTCAAAGCAATCCATGTATGCCTTCCTCTGATGCTTCAGACTTTTGGAACAAGTAAATCAAGAAAAACATAAATCTGGCTTGATCATTCAGAACATATTTCTGACATCCACAGAACTGCCCTAAGATGGGCTTCTTATGTTCCAAATATTTCAGTTCTAAAATATGGCCTCCAAAATATATAAGTGTGTTTTAAAATTCTTCAGGTTTCCCAGAAATTAGAGCCTCAACAGCCTTATTCTTAGTTCATCACTGTGAATTGCAAAGCAATTTCACTCTTAAATTTTATTTATTTTTATGCAGTATGTGTCAGAAAAAAGAGGTTTCCTTATTCCTTATTTCCTTATTCCCTTCTACATAACATCTGAATTATTCTTCAACTATTTTATTATCAAATAAGAATCAGTCTAATGGACAGGATCAAGATGGATCAAAAGTCTGCAATGTCTGGTCAGGGCCAGAGGTGGTATTCAGCAGGTTTTGACCAGTTCTGGAGAACCAGTAGCGGAAATTTTGAGTAGTTTGGAGAACCAGCAAATACTGCCTCTGATTGGAGATTTTACAGCATCCTTCCCCTGCCACACCCACCAAGCCATGCCCACAGAACTGATAGTAAAAAAAAAATGAATCCCACCACTGGGCAGGGCCAAACTTACAATGGAGTACCCGGGTTATCCTGAGTGTTAAACTGGTGGCCCACAGTTCAGATGCATCAAGTACAGGCCACGCCCATCCCAGTTCTACAAAGGCAAAAATGTATATCACATGTCATGTGACATGATTGAGTTTGACACCCATGTTATAGACCAAGCTACAGTTTTTAAGCTTTATCAGCCTGTTATAACATCTTAGATCACCAACTGTCATATCCATTGAATTGATGAAACATAACTTTGTTGGTTTTAAGAAGGGTCTGTGTGATATGATGGAGCAAATCATGGGAAAACAAAGTTTCCAGTGTTTAGACCAACAACCTGAAGATGGGTGCACTTCAACTCCCAGAACTGGGGAATTATGGAAGTTGAAGTTGCCTGTCTTCATGTTGACAAGGTGAGAAATTCTGCTTAAGACTCTGGAGGATTAAAAAACAACAACAACAACACTAGTAGCAGGTTTTTCCATTGCTGAAGGTAAATTTGTTCTGCTCATCCCTTCCCATAAATAACAATTTTGCAACACTTTCTAACTTTTCTTTTCAAATCTTCCATTTCTTAAAAAAAAGTGAAAGTAAATCCTGCTCATCCCTAGAACACTACCATGATCACCCTATCTGTCTACTCGGCATTTTGTGGTGGGTATTGTCTATCTACCCTTGACATTTCTCAGAGGCTTTTTCAATTTAAAATCTCACTCTTGGCTAAGTCATTTTACAACTTTATTTAGGAAATTGGTGACAGAGGAACAGATTAGAGGTTATAAATGATTAGGTTATACACATGGGCTTTTGGAACATGCTAGTCAGAATCATGAAAGCCCCCTTGTCTCCTCCTTTGTAGAGTATCTATGCTGTCATCATGTTAACCACCTATAGTGCAGAGATCTGATGGCAGTAAGGGAAGAGCCCATCACTCGAGCATGATTGGTTAGAAATAAAGTTTTATGGCAGTCCATCTTTGCCTCTCTTTTTGAGCTGTAAAGAATAATACAAATAAATTTTACAAGCACCACTGATGGCTTTTTCCTGTTGAGAACATTTTCCACAAATGCCCTTGCAAATAACAGATTTCCCCTCTCAATGAAAGTGTCTCTAAAGAGGTGCCTGCAATGGATAATTCAAAGAGGGATGTTTATTGCATGCAGTACACAAATCAAGGAAATGTTTTCCTGGCACAGAAAATCATGGAAGAAGATGAATCCAGATCGTAAGAGAGGAAGGAAAGTAGCCTTTGGACAGCCTGCTTCACCACCAATCCATTGCTTATGATTTATATTAGCCAAGATTAATGACAGGTGTGAGTCCCCTGATTTGAACTAAGTTCATAAAGAAGGATTGTCTGTGGAGATTCTCAGTCATCAAGGTCATGGTTGTCCCAAAGGTGCTTTTTCAAAAGACAGCTGGATTTCCTTCGTTTTTCCTTGAAGATGTTTTACTTCTCCTCCAAAAAGCTTCTTCTGAACTGAAGATGCTTTTTGGATGAGAAGCAAAACATGAGGATTCAGAGCTGTTTAACTCCTCAACTGAGGTTCTTGTCTCGATAAATTCTCCACAGGTACTTTTGAAAAAAAGCAGGTGCCCATTATGTTGATGTGATAATATTTTATCAATGAAATTCACTTCCATGAAGATGTGTTCCATGCAACCAGTCTTTCTGTGAAGCTAACACCTATGTTTGGAATTGTTGTATTTTTCCCCCAAGAAGTGTTTAAATGCAGTTCATATTTGTACCACAATTCATTGGACAAAGCACATTGCAGAATAATATTCTTTAAGAGGATGGATCCATACCCAAAATAACATAAAACAAAAGCAAGGAGAAGAGGAAGAGCAAGGAAGAGGCAAAAAATAGTAAGGAATAACATGTCAGATAACAAAGTTGCAAATATGTGATTCATTTGATGAGACTTTAAACATTGGAAAGAAAAATAACAACACTAAAGGATCACAATTGCTTGAATAAGGGCAAGCTTCTCCTTTTAGCCAGGAATATGTTTCCATGAACACTTTAAAAAAGAAACACTGCAGCAAGGAATTGTATCAACTTGTGAGAAAAGGAACACACAAGGGTACTTTATAGCTCACTCCTTTGACAGTTGCATTTTACTACCATCTGGTGCTTAGTCGTGTGTGAGATTTATTCAGATAAGACACTGATACAGCCACAGGTTATACAAGAAGCCACAGACAAGTCTTCTGACACAAGTTATTATATGTTCAGGGCTCAGGGTGAGGTGTGGAATATTTGCAGATCAAGTCATGCTGAATCTTCCATGTTTGGGCAAACTGCCAAAGGAATTGAGGCACATCTCACTATAGCTAGTAACTACTCTTTGAGTATTCCTGTGGCCTTCCATCCTGTTTGGAAAGAAGTTGATAGGACATGCCATGGCTTGGTGGAGTTAAATGGTCACATATCCCATACCATTAGCCATACTTACTGCAATGAAGTACTTGCCTAGAAGTACATGTTGGAAAGTTGTCCAAATGTTCAGGAATGTATTGATAAGGATACCAGATTGTACCAGATCAGGGGAGAACATGTTATTTATTTTTTTTACTTTTGGCATTCAAATTATATTTTCTCTCAAAATATGCATGTTAATATTGCATGTGAGCTGAAAACTCTGCAATAATCTTTTTCAAATCCTAGTGGATTACTACCTGGCCAGTTCATATGAAATGCATCCATACCATCTTTCTCAGCAATTTCTGCTTCTGACCTAGCTTTCTTGCTTTGCTTAAATACGATTTACAAAGAGAAGCGTTCACAGACTCAGTTCAAAATTTATAGCTGTTGAATTCTGAATTGGTTCATTTCCCCACCCCACCCCATTTGAAAAACAGATTGTCTGATTTAGGAATTATGAACACCCAAATAAAAAGGTTGTTGAAACTGGCTTTAGTTTTCCTGCTAATATGGAAAAGAGCTCTTCATATTCAGAGACATTCTCAACCTTTATAACCACAACAGTTTCATAAAAAAGCTGTTTTCATAAAAATTTTTTACTGATCGTGAGAGCAATATACCAATGGAATAACTTGCCCCCAGAAATTGTGAGTGCTCCATCACTGGAGGTTTTTTTTTTAAAGAGACTGGATAATCCTTTATCTGAAATGGTATAGGGCTGTGATGGCGAACCTATGGCATGCGTGCCAGAAGTGACACACGGTACCTTCTTTGATGCCACATGAACCGTCGCCCCAGTTCAGCTCCAATCCTGCCTGCCAGCCAACTGGCCTTCGGGTCTCTGTTGTGCATGTGCATGGGTTGTGGCATGCATAGAGGGTGTGCACACATGCATGTCATGTGTGCATGCATGGGGACACATGCATGGGGAGGTTACACTAGCATGCAGGGGTGGGAGTCATGCACACATGTGCTGGAAGTGGTGTGTAGGAAGGGACATCTGCGCATGTTCAAGGGGGTATGAATGTGGGGGGTCATGTGTGATTGCGCAGGGGGCGCATATTGCATTTTGGGGGTTAGGGCACGCTTTTTGGGAACTCAGTCCGGAAAAGATTAGCCTTCACTGGTATAGGGTCTCCTGCTCGAACAAGGGTGGTTGACCAGATCCCTTCCAACTCTATTAATCTATGTTCTATGATCTAATTCCTACATACAATAGTTATGTCGTCGGCTGGAGAAAGACAGTTTGTACATAATTAAAAGCAAAAGTTTAGACTGATATATTTCCTTTGTTTCAAATCAGCCCAAAGTATCCTTTTGGCACATTGTATGTGGTGAGTTATATGATATCAGGATATTTGTGCCAAAGAGTAAAAGAAGCTTATAGCATATTTAGGAAAAAGCAGGTGCAACAATAAACAATGAGAAAATGACAGAAGCAAATGCAACACAACATGCAATTCTGTCCTTTCCTGAAGGGAAACAAACAAACAAACAAACAAACAAACAAATGCATTGCACTTCTAATTCTTGCTGCAGCTTGCAGTGAAATACAATATTGATGCAAAAATTCAGTGCAACACATTATTTTCCTCCGCAAACAATGGCCCTTTTCATCTCACTCTTTCTGACATGATACATCTGAAAAGACACTGTCTTTTCGGAACAGCATTCCATCTTTGACGTGTGTTTGTTATCCTGTTTTCAGGTGCCTGGCCCAGTATGCACTTAGTGTCTTTCAAATAGCACATTCAGCACAAGACATTTTTTGATCTGATAAAAGTCTATTCTTTGGGGAAGGAGTTTGATGGAACAAGTTGCCTCTGGCTGGTGGTTTTAACATACAGATTCTGTTAGTCTGACAATTTCAATCAGAGGTGTCCAACCTTGGCAACTTTAAGACTTCTGGACTTTAATTCTCAGAATTCAAAGTTTTTGAAACTCTCTGAGAGTTTTGTAAATTGAAGTCTACAGGTCTTAAAGTTATCAAGGTTGGACGCCACTGATTTAAAGGGATTTTCTTCAGGTTTTTGCATTGCACCAAAACAGCACATAAGATTTTTGTTGATAGTCCAATTAAATACTATTTTTATTTCCCTGCTACTGTCTAAAGAAGAGTGAAGGACCAGCAAAGAAGCTTGTTAATGAAACTCAATCAGCAGACATATACTAGATTCTTGAGTTAAAAATAATGTCCTCAAAGATTTGATTGTATATTTTTATAACAGTTGGCATTACTTATATAGGGAATAAAATAGTCCCTGATGATAATATCAGCAGAAAAATAAAATGCAAGAAACACACAGACAGAAAAATGATTGCAGAAGACCCTATTAAATATTGTATACTGCAAATATACTGTTTTCTATGATTCATCCATATAATGGCAATATACAACTCACTGATGATGATACTTCAATGAAATGTCTGCAAGCAGTTTTTGATTTACACCGCAAGACCTCTTTTCTTTTGGTTTGTCAGAGCCAAGTGTAATTTACCCAGTTTGGTTACTTCTAATAAGTGTGCATGTTGTTTTGAGATCCACACAAAGAGCACTAATGAATCCACAATGTACAACTCTGTGTGTGTGTGTGTGTGTGTGTGTGTGTATTCCTAACTTTTATTTAATTCTTCGTCTTCACATCTTTCTTCAATTCTTTTTTAAGTTTCACATATAGACTTTTTTTCGCGTCTTCATGTAATACATGTCAGTCCACCCCTGTTTGTAGCTTCCAAACATATACGTCTTCAAATTTAATTTAGAACTGCAAAGTATTTTTCAAACAGCTATTGTTGAATTACATACCTGTTGCTACAAATTCTATATACTGGTTTGTGGTGCATGTGTATGTGAGAGAGACAGTGAGTGAGTGAGTGAGAAAAAAGAAGAGAGAGAGAAAGAGACAGACAGACAGACAGACACAGAGACATACAGAGAGAGAGAGAGAGAGAAGACAGAGACAGAGACAGACAGATATGGAGACAGAGAAATCTCTATGCTGGATACTCCCCACATGGATATTTAGTTCTGTATTTATTTTACTTATCAACATATTAGTCTTAGCCAACCTCCTTCAAATATTGCTCTCAGGATGAAATGAGTAAGGATGAAGTTTCTGGGAGAGAAAGAAAGGACAATTTTAGGGATCAACCTATTCATTTGTATAGACCTCCTTGATTAAAATATTCAAGGTTCTTGGTGTTGAATATAAATTACAAGGAATGAACAGTGATTGATTGCAAATCATCAGAGTTTTAGTTTACCAAAACTGATCTCCAAATGAATAGAACCCATAGCATGAATTCATAAGTAGCTCAATAGATATATGTTCTTGACAAAAAATTCTACTATGGTATTTCATGTCTCCAGGAAAGACTTTAAGGCCCGGTCCCACTGGCCGACAGACGCAAAACGTATGCATAAAGGACACAGCGGATGAGAAAATTTCGGGGGTGGCTCCATCCATTGTCATCCGCTCCAAAAAGTGGCAAAAATTTGCATAAACAGAACGGAAAAAGAACGAAGAACGTGACGTGGGTAGTATGTAGCGGGGATGTTAAACGGATATTCACTAGGAAGCTAGTGGATGAAAGGCGGAGTGGAAGCCAGATGACACCTCTGAAGGCGGTTCCAGGGGAGAATTTCGAAAGTGGATGCAAAGTGGAAGGGTGGATGCATAGCGGATGAAGTGGATGTATCACGGATGCCTATAGGAAACAAACGGGATGCCGCAGGATGTATATCGGATGCAAAGCGTTCACTGCGCCATGCGGGGGAGTATGAATTGCATCAGCTCCGCAGATATAAAAGGATGCAGCAGGCATGCAGTCAGCATACAGGGGAAAGACGTGCTGCCACATACATCTTGCAGGAAACACCATCATGGTTCGTCAGAGTCTGGCAAGAAGAGGAAGCCCGTGCCTACTCGTTCCAGCCCTTGGCAAAGAGGACAGAACCAGCATCCCACCCCCTGGCACTAACTCTGAAGCTGCTGCTACTGCTGCTGCTGCTGTGGTGGGACCCAGTTCCCCAAGGCCCCTCCAAAGCCCTACTTGCTGAAAGGCCCTGCTGCCCAAGCCCCTGAAGGCCCTGCTGCCCAAGCCCCTGAAGGCCCTGCTGCTCAAAGCCTCCTAAAGGCCCGCTGGAAGCCCCTGCGCAGAGGGAGGAAGAGCAAGAGAAGCAGAAGGAGAGAGAAACAGTACACTGTTTCTGAGGAGCATGAGGATGAGGTGCTGGAAGTGGCTGAGGGAGAACGAGTACCTCTGGAGAAAGGGCCACAGACTGTATCGCGACACCACAGAAGAAGCAGGCAGCTTGGAAGAGACAAGGCAGAGAGCCTGGGCTACACTGGCAGAAGTTACTCCTAGGATGGCTTGGAAGCACATGCACACCTGGTATGGCAAGCTATACCTCAAGAAATCCGGGCAGACCCGTGTCAAGCTCATTGACTGGGAGATGTTGTCCATGGCCAAGTGCAGTTCCCTGGAGAGTGAGACTCCACCACCGAGGCAGCAGCCCCTCTGAGACCCTGTCTCCTCAGACAGCCACAGACAGCCAGTTCTCTTCCAGCAGGAGACAGTTACCCTGTCCAGGCAGGTGTCTTCAGAGAGCCCCATGAGCAGAGACCCCCCCCCCCGACAGCTGCACTCCCATGCTGGCAGACTTGAGAGGATCCCGTCGTGCAGGCATGATCCCCTGCGTGTCACAAGATGGGAGGTAGAAGCAGCAGCTACCAGTAGGCCAACCCCACCCCCACCCCCACCCCAGCTCCAGAGTATGCAGGCAGAGAGGCAGACTGAAGGGCCAGCACCACAGTGTGCCGTTGGAGATCAGAGGACACAATGAAGACCAGCACAGAACGCTCTCTGTCAACTGGTCCACTTGGACAAAGCATCCTCAGGCCAGAACACCTTCATCACCTATGTGAGCCAGACCCTGAGGGATCCTGCCCGAGGCCCAGTACCAGGTGATGAAGCAGAAGATCACAGCACTCTGCACAACCCTCAAGGCCCAGTTGAAGCTGCTCCTACCCAGTCCAGGTCTTTCTCCTCCACCCCAGGCGATGTCACAGCCCTTCCACGGCCATTCAAACAGCCACTCACCTACCAAGGCTATCAACTACCAGGACCTTCCCACAGCAAAAACAGAACTTCCCAGTCCAGGCCCAGTGTTCATCGCACGCCACAGACGCCACTCCTCACCCAGCTGCAGGACCAGACAGCCCCACTGCACTCCTCCTTCCTCCACCCCACAGCCAATGCCCCTCAAAAGAAAATCTATCATCAGTATTGGCGCGTGACATCTCAAGTCCTTGATGAAGGGCCTCTCAACGCTCACGGACTGAGTCAGCTCTCAGACAGCTTCCTGAACACACCATCCCTTGTTTACCCTTGGGGCCAAGCCACCCAATGGTGGCCTCAGATCCAGCACTCAAGCCACAGCCACCTCCACAGTCTCTGCCCGCTTAACAGCTGAGACCATCGACATGACTCAGAGTGACTGAGAATAGTGTCAGAGACTGAGTTGTTTACCTGTTAAGTTTATCTTTGCTTAAGACACTTTACTTGGTTTCATTTGCCTTTTTTAATAAAGTCATAAAAGTTTACCTAAGAAAGTTAATAAAGGTTATCTGTTGGCTTAACACACTTAATTCAGTTTACTTGGGTCATTTTTGCTTATTTAATTAAGTCATAAAGTTAAGAAAGTTAATAAAGGTTATCTTGCTTAAGACACTTGGTTCATTTTTTTTACTTAATAACAGTGTTTGCTGAAAACTTTTGAAAAAATGGTTAAGCCTTTGCATGCTTGTGGGATTAGATAAGGATAGTTGTGAGATAGATAAACCTCCACAGACCATGAGTGGGACTGATATGGCCACCATCCACGCGATCCAGAATGATTTTCTCCCCCTTTATTAGGGAAATATTGGTTGTCCTCTAGGTGTCCTTCTACATACTCTAGACATACTCCAGACAACCTAAATATACGAGATACATCCCAGATACAAACGTTTTGTCCTTTTTAAACTACTTTTATATATGAGATGCATACGCTTACATCCTTTCTACTTCCGTGCTTCTAGAACGCTGTGTAGACGTTCCGTGTACCTTTTGTTTCCTCCCTCTTTCTGTTTTCAGCTGCAGCAGATGTGAGTTGAGGGGATGGCCAGAGGATGCAGAGAGGATACAGCGGATTGTTTACAGATGAATAATCGACAATAGAATGTTTGTTGCTCATATATTCCGGATGTACATCATACGTCGCGGAAAGTTCCATCCATTCACAAATTTTCGTGCAGCCAACAAACTTCTTGCGGTGGATGAAATCTCAGTGGGATGGGCGATGCTCGATGGAAAATACGAGCGTATTAGAAACACGTATGCAGTGAGTACACAATGGATGCATAGCGTTTTCAAATGGATGGCAAGCTTTTTTTAACGTTTTACATCCTCTTTGCATCTGTAAGTGCAGTGGGACCAGGCCTTTACATCTAGAGTACTTGATACCACATATTAAAAAACTGCATTAAAAGAAAATAAAATATAAATAAAGGATAATTGTCAATTAAAATCTATTAGCTTGATTTAATAAACATCTAATTTATCCATCATCATTCAGACACAATGTGTAATATTAAAAAAATTAACTGAAAAACATGATTTGACACAATAAACTCATCTCTCAACACTCAACCATTGAATGAGCTGGGGTGTTATCGTGAAATATTCATCACATTTACTTGCTCCTTTAATGTGGCTTTGACACTTGATGAAACTCCAGCTCACAATGGCTTAATCTTTTAATAATATTTATTAGTCAGAAAATATTTGGCTATCATAGACTAACACCGCTCTCTTTTTGCAATGTGAAAATTACATGGGTGATGCAAACAAGAGGAATGGGTGAATAATAGATTACTCTCTCTATTTTGGTTACAGAAACTGGTGAAAAAAGAAAGAATGAGAAATCAAGAGAGCTGACAATGTGAAAATATGTACCATATCCATTACCGAAACACCATCATCTGCATAGTAAAGAGACAAATACCATAAACAACAGCAACAACAGCCAAGAGGTATATTGTGGTTAGATTAAGATAGAAGCCAGGGAATTATTCCAGATGAGGTATAATTTTCAATTATTTAAATCATTAAATTGCTGTCTTTATTGCTTCTCATGACACAAGGGACCATATGCGCATTTATAATAAAACATCATGAGAGAAAAATAATAAATAAAAAATAAAAATAAATAAAATGAAAATAAGGATGATGATAACAATAGAAGATTTATTAATGAAAGCATTCATATGTAACATTGGCACAAAAAAGGGTGCCTTCCTGAAGATAATTATGAGTCATTTTAAGAGCTTATATAAGTCAATCCAATTCATCATTATGAATAACAGAACCTTGGATTTTCTGAATTAAAGGGTGAATAGAAATGAACTATGTGATGTAACCTTAAAGAGGGAGGAAGGATAATAATAAGATTTTGTAAACAAGCAGTGGTGACTTCTTCAATTATCTTTTTATTTCCTTTTTTCTTTGTTTGTACTATTTCTTGCAGTTGCCAAAGAAGCCAATGCAGTCCTAGGTTGCATTAATAGAAGGATAGGATAGAATCAAGATCACATGAAGTATGAAGGCTGAATACCACTACTGATTAATTGCAACCTGATATTGGGTATGTGTAACTTAATGAAACAAATGACTAGGGGTGACATGATAGCAGTGTTCCACTGTCTCAGGGGTGGCTACAAAGAAGAGGGAGTCAAGCTATTCTCCAAAGTATCTGAGGGCAGGACAAGAAGCGATGGATGGAAACTAATCAAGGAGAGAAGCAACCTAGAACTAAGAAGAAATTTCCTGACAGTTAGAACAATTAATCAGTGGAACAATTTGCCTTCAGAAGTTGTGAATGTCCCAACACTGGAGGTTTTTAAGAAGAGATTGGACAACCATTTGTCTGAAATGGTATCGAGTCTCCTCAGGGATGGACTACTGGGGGTTCACAGGGGTTCGGGAGAGCCCCTAGCTAAGATTCTGTGCAGTTCGGAAAACCTCCAAAACCCATTCCTGGCTGGCCCCATCCACCCCACTCATTTCCCAGGAGTTCCCAAGCCACCCGTTTTGGATGCAGGTAAGTGCAAGGTACATGCGGAGGCCTGGGGAGGGTGAAAAACAGGCCTCCTGGAAGTTCAGGAAGGCCAGAAACAGGTTCATTTCTGTCTTCCAGAGATCCTCTGGAGCCCAAGGAGACAGCTTTCACCCTCCCAGAGGCTCGAGGAAAACCTCCAGAGCCTGAGGAGGGAAAAAACACCCTCCCCCCTGCCATGGTGCAGGAGGCCGACTAGGCCACATCCACCATGGCCATGCCCACCCAGAAGCTGGGCAGAAAACCCATTGCTAAAATTTTTGAAGTCCACCCCTGGGTTTGTTTTATATAAACTTTTATATCCTTTATATACGTTTTCTTAACTCTCATTTATATTTTATTCAAGTTCAAATTTTCAATAAAAATATTTATGAGTAGTAGATCCACATGGAGAGACTCACATTCCAGAGGGAAGACCAGCAGTTGGGCAGACAGCCCAGAAGTCTTGGTAAGTACTTCTCCAGTTCTTTGCTTGTTGATGGAAAAGTTCCAAAAAAAGAGGGATGATCGAAAGGGAGTTCCAAAAAAGGAGGGATGAAGAGTTCCAAAAAGGAGGGATGTCAATGTGGTAAAAGATCCTTCTTTCAACTTAAAGTCTACCAATCCTTTATATTAATGAAATAACTTAGATTACTTTTGCTTTATTTGTACTTTCACAATTTAACTTCAGAAATAATTTAACACAAAAACATTTTTTTTCATTTCTTTCAAGTATAAATAAAAATCTCTGATCTTAATTTTTTTTTTCAGCATAGCTAGGTACATCACCTAAACCTAATAGCAGTTCACATCAGTGGTGGGATTCAAATGTTTTTACTACCCTTTCTGTGGGCATGGCTTGGTGGGCGTGGCAGCGGAAGTATACTGTAAAATCTCCAGTCAGAGGTGATATTTGCTGGTTCTCTGAACTGCTCAAAATTTCCGCTTCCAGTTCTCCAGAATTGGTCAGAACCTACTGAGTACCACCTGCTCAATACCACATGTAGGAAAAAGGAACATTGCTTCTGTCCTTTATAAATTCAGATAATCCTAGGCTCATGATCACAACTTTGACCAGAATTTCCTGTGGCAAAGCAAGATAGTTGTTAAGTGAGTCACATAACATTTTACAACATTTTTGTCATGATTGTTAAGTGAATCACTGCAGTTGCTAAGTGAACCATGTAGTCATAAAGGGAATCTAGATTTCCTCCACTGACTTGCTTGTTGGAAGCTAGCTGGGAAGTTTGCAAATGATAATCATGTGACTCCTGGACATTGCAACCGTTGTAAATGCATGGTGGTTGTCAGGTACCTGAATTTTGATCACATGACCCTGGGGATGCAGCCATGGTCATAAGTACAAGGACTGGTTGTAAGCTATTTTTTTCAGTGCTGGTCACTTCAAACAGTTGCTAAACAAATGATTGTAAGTTAGGATCTATTTGTTAAGTCATGCATCAAATGTAAAATGTTGTTGAGACCCACATTCAAATGCTCAAATCAAATGTAAGATTCATTAAGTCCAAGTTTCCTAACTCATATTTATTAACATAACAAATCCACCAATGGGTTTATTTGTTTATTTTTCTTATTTAAGTAAATTAAACATGGTTACTGTCTTGTATATACTGGGCAATCCATGGCTTACTGAAGCTTCCTTAGCCTTGATGAGGCAGGCTCAGCTGTACTGGTACACGAACTTCAAAAAAACAAACACTAAACATGTATGTTTAAGGATTTTAATCACTTCTGCTATGTGTCCATGACTAGCTATTATAGGACAGACAGACATTAGATTAATAAATTATTCACCAAATAGTTCTAATGCTGTTCATTATTGCCCAGTACTTGGGTTCACCTGAACAGGATTTTATTTTATTTTATTTATTATTTTATTTTATTAAATGTATTATGACCAGTCACTATGTGTGGTTCGTGAAAATTTCATGCTGATAAGAGTATACATACTGGGGCAGACAACTTTTAAATTGTTGAAGGTCATAACCAAACTTCTGATTTGATGGAGAGCCACAGGAGTCAGTCCCATTAAGTGCAAATATCATAACTGGAACTAACATTTTGGATGAAAAAGACAATAAACTATACTATCCATCTGGCCATTTTGTCATGAATTTTGGAGGCAAGGATTTCAGCAGCACAGTCTTGAAGTAAAGTAGCCCATTAGGAATTGTATGGCCATACGTGGTGACATATGGTTCACTACCCATAGGTTGCTATCCAGCTCAAATGTTCAACTAGGAGTACTGCAATGAAATAGTGTTTGTATTTATTTCAACATGTATACAACTCTAAGAAAACAGTATGAATAACTGTGCTTATGTTGAAGGCCTCTTCAATAAATGTGTAGAGGAAGGACAAGTTTCATGAGTGACTTGGGGCAAAATGGAAGTGGACAACACATGGTGAAATCTAGAAATCCAGCAGAGAAGCTTGATCTCTATAAAGCTCCATATGCCTCTTCCCATACACAACAGAATTTATTGACCAGAAAAGTGACTTTAAAAACACACTTAGCAAAATAATGGTTGTAACATCTAATCAAGTTACAAGTGGACACTGTTGCAGCCCGTATGCCAGTAATAAACAGTCCAACATTTTTCCCTAGAAAAATTCATAAAGGCCAGTGAACATTTGAAAAAGCTACATTCAATATCAGCATCTCTTAAAAAACATTATGTAAAAATATTATGTCTTGCCTTGATTGTATTAAATCTCGCAATAGCTGTATATGGAAAACATAGAGTTTTTATGTAATAGAATATAGCCTGTGGATTAGTTCAATGTACATCTACCTCTGATCCTAAAGGTGCATTTGCAAGAGGCAATTGGACTTTTTCTTTTCCTTAAAGACATTTTGTTTCTCATTCAAGAAGCTTCTTCAGTTCTGACTGAATGGTGGAGAATGGAAGGATTTATATTCCTTGCAGTCATCTGGTCATTAGTATTCTTTCTGAGAGTCATTGAGGCTATTTGGAGGTTTGCCCTCAGGGTCACATCAATAGTGCAAATAAATGGAACCTTTTTGGAACTGCTGAAAGGACTGTGTTGTAAACAGGAGATAGTGGTGTCATATTCCCCCCCCCCAAGCTCCATTTTGTTCAATTTTAATGTAGTTGGCCTCTTTGATCCCCCTCTTTCAAACCTCTTGAAAAAGCACTTTTCAGACAATCATGACTTGGACAACTGAGAATCTCCAGAGACAACTATCTCTGATGGCATGCAAGCAAGAGTGTTTCATAGGCTCCACTGAACAGTGGAGTGAACACACTCAGGGGACAAATGGGCTTCTCCTTGTACTTATGGCAACCAGGCCCAAATGTGCCACATGTGACCATTATTGCCCTTATTAATAGCTGAAAATGCTGCACACAACAAAGATTAAGGCTCATAATGTAGATTATGTCTTCATCATTTTACTAAAATCCTATAAAAGCTTCAACTGACTGAAGACACAATAGCAGGGATGAGGTTTATGGATCAATATGATGATATGGAAGGTTGTTATGTGAAGTTTGACAATTAAATGGTAAAGACTAGGTAATTTCTGAATGAAATGAAAAGAAAGAAAAATACCTATGGGTTGTGTGACTGTGAAAGTAAGACAAAGTGGAAGAACATAGATTCACCATCATGGAACTAGATAAATCCAATTCCTACAACTTTTCCTTATGTGTTTTATTTTCTAGTGCCCCTAATCAACTTTGTTGCTCTTCTCTGCACTCTTTCTAGAGCAGGGGCGTCAAACTCGATTTCATTGAGGGCTGCATCAGGGTTGTAATTGACCTTGGGGGGCCAGGGTGGGCATGGCCAGGATGGGTGTAGCCAGCTTGATGTCACTTGTGTTGGGGGCACCTGTAATGGCCTGAGTTCTCTGCCAGCGAAAACAGGATCCCAAGCTGCATTTTTGGCTGTGATGACCTCCTGCAACCCTCCGTTTTCACTGGCAGATACACAGTGGGCCAGTCCTTTGCTGTGTCCAATGTGGCCCCATGGGTCAGAACTAAGCACCCCACAGACTGGATCTGGCCCCCAGTCTTGAGTTTGACACCCCCATTCTAGAGTCTCAACATTTTTACATCATTTTTATTTTATTTTTTATATCTCACTCAATACAATTTTCACAGATGTCTTGCTAACATTCTCATGTGGTCTAGGCTATTAAAGAGAATAATTTTGGAACTTTATTCTGGATAGCCAAAAGATAAGGACAGAGCTGCTGGGTGATAGAAGGGGAAAATTCCAAGGTTTACATTGTTTTCAAGTGGCTTTGCAAAGAGTTTGACATGGGCAATTTCTACACAGTCTCAAACAAATCTTTGTTCACTCCCATTCTGTGTTCTGGCGTTCAACCTCTTCAAGAAACCTCATTGTGTTTTTTTAAGAGAAATGTCTGAGACAGAATCACATTTACATTTTAAAAGGTACTTATTGATCTGGCTTTGGTGCTGATCAAAGGCCAGGAGCCAAGCCACCTCCCGATGTTTCCACATGGAAAGAAAATGGGAAGAACAAACTAGCTTTAATAAGCAGTGGGATCTTGAATGTTTTAATTTAATTTTGCATTTGAAAGGCAACCTGCATTGGCAGCATTATTTTTTTTTTGACCAGGACCAGAATATAAAGGACAGTGAGCTAATGTGATGTAATGTTAACATTGAATTAAGACTTAGGAGAACCCAGGTTCAGCCCATCCTCACCGATGGACATTCACTGGGTGAGTTGTATTAGGTCACTCACTTCCACTCCACAAGATTATTTCTGTAAGAATAGAATAGAATAGAATAGAACAGAAAGGGACCTTGCAAGTCTTATAGTCCAACCCCCTGCTTAGGCAGGAACCTCTATACCATTTCAGACAAATGGTTGTCCAGTCTCTTAAAAATTTCAAGTGTTGGAGAATTTACAACTTCTGGAGACAAGTTGTTCCACAGATTAATTGTTCTAATTGTCAGGAAATTGTTTCTTACTTCTAGGTTGCTTCTCTCCTTGATTAGTTTCAACCCATTGCTTCTCCTTTTTCTTTGTGGCTGTCCCTGAGATATTGGAACACTGCTATCATGTCACCCCTAATCCTTCTTTTCATCAAACTAGACATACCCAAATCCAGAAACTTTTTTTGTATGTTTTAGTCTCCAGTCCCCTAATAATCTTTGTTGCAAAGAACTCCTATTAAGCCCATGTCACATGGCACCAACGGCTGGAAGAGGATGTAAAATGGAGAGGAAACACTTGCCATCTGATTGTTAAAGCGATGCATCCAT